>JAQFXN010003363.1:0-11073 GCA_034693365.1 Liacarus xylariae | reverse complement strand
TGTGTACAATCAAGACTAAAGAACCATGTAACTCTTTGGGGGTTATTTCGGATCTGATATTTAAGAAAATGATACATAACAATATTTGAAACATTCAATTTCGGTGTTTTGTATGTTAATTGTTACCTTTTTATTCTTAATCCATCGGGGTTCGTTTATGTATGATTCCCAAACTAATAGTTTGAATTCACGTAGCTTAAAGTTAACATACTAAATGGTCTTGAGTCATGGGTCATATAAAGTCAACCGGAGAGTAGCCAATTGTATTTCACAAACGGCGGCGATTAGAACAGGAGATATCTACCAATACCTTAAGACCTCAACTTGACTGAAGAGGACCCAAACAGCTTACTTTTACGGGTTAGTAATCATTTATTTTACATAGTGTAGATCCTTCAGCTCTATGCTTTAAGACAGGAAAACTTGAAATTCGCGAAGGCCAAAAGGTCCTTCTGTGGCTGGTTAGCAGATATAAGAAGCCGTTTCGGTGCCTCATAGTCAGCCCGCTACCACTTAACATCAATAAACCGGCCATAGTTGGACTGGTGGTCCAAAGGGACGTTTGAAAGTCAATATCCAGAGATAGAAACCGTTTCAATATTATCAAATATTATGCATTGTAAAACATTATGAATTAAACCCCTCCCAAAGGTGGCTAGAATTTGTAGGGCAATAATATTTTGTCAATTTAAATATTTTGATCACATTTATGCTGTTAAATTGAAAAAAACCGATAATTTTAATCATCACCTGAACTATGGCAATAGTTAGTTAATTTTATGATTTTTATAAATATGGAAACTTGGTTAGATATTCAAAAGAAATATTTCATGATTTATGATCCTGCTATCTGTAATAGAAATCGAAACGGGAATCCCTATTCCCTTCATTTTCCCTTCC
Source organism: Liacarus xylariae (assembly GCA_034693365.1). NCBI lineage: Eukaryota > Metazoa > Arthropoda > Arachnida > Sarcoptiformes > Liacaridae > Liacarus > Liacarus xylariae. Next base: position 10,173 of record JAQFXN010003363.1, on the reverse strand, counting down.
CTTCCCACTCCCTCGAGGGAATGGTCAGGGAATGGATTGAAAGTCGGTCAATAAGGGACACATATTTGAATTGAATCCATGCACTCATTTACTGTAACAGTGTTCAGACACACAGTTACTGTTATACAGTCACAATATGTGTTGATTGAGCCGCACATGTCAGCTGAGTTAAAGAGAAACACTTAATTAACAATTTCTCTACATTCCCTTCACACAAAGTGCTTATACATACAATATGTGTGTTGAAGGGAGTCGTGGAATTGAAGGGAATGGCGGGAGTGGGGAGGAAATTGATTCTAAACATTTCTGAAGGGAATGGAAAGGGAATGGATTGAAAAATAAAGGTGAAGGGAAGGGAAGGGATCTAGATTTCAAGACAATTTCGCACACTAATCTGCAATATCATTAAAAATTAAAAATTATATTCTATTTAATTAATTTTTAAAAGTTTTTCATAATTTTTAAAAAAATTTATTGAAATATTTTTTGTTACTTTTTTATATAAATAATTAATATTTTCAGACATCATTAAATCAACATTTCACCATCAACAAAACTTTTTATTAACCCTGCACCTCTAGTCGAACAAAGTCGAACATAACTATATGATCTTGAGAATTTCTGCTAACTGAACCGGGAGGCATAAATTCCAATACATTCTCTCCAGATTTAAGAATAGATTCATTGAAAGTAGCTGTATATTGGCGGAAAATGCCATGTGCAACCTGGCGATAATAGGACGAGTCACCTGACACACCTTCAAATGTGTCAATTTTATAAATTTGTTGCCCATTCATGGTTGCCTTAATTCCCCCCTTGACAGCTGCTGCAAAGCCCATAGTAAGTGTGGCATTGCCTTTACCAGTTCCTTTGTAATCGAACTTGACCTTCCAATTAGTGGCCACGTCATGCAATGTAACCCCCGCATCTTTAAGCATTGCATCAGAACCAGGTGTCTTTATCATTGGCATGAAATAGCACCAGTCTTTAGCAGCATCACTTTTTCCAACTGTAAAATCTACATCATTGGGAAATTCCTTTGAATAAGAGAGCCAGGTGCCAAACTTGCGATATCCTGTAGATCAGCAATGTAAATTGTAAAAGAGTATTATGAAATTGGATTTGGTTCATTTAAGCCATCTCATTTTAAAGAAGTGACATAATGACACAATATTCTAAATTGGAACTGGACTTTTTTTATATATAATGATTTTTAGAGTTATTAATTTAAATGAGGTAGCTCAAAACCGCCAAATCCAATTTCATAATACTAATTTGTTTAATGAATTGTCAAGGTATGTATTACCGTCTAAATTAGGCACAGGTGATGGTGAACCTGCAGGAGCATGGAATTCAGCCGCACTGTGATCAGGGACACCAATTTGCCATAGAAGTGCTCCATGCGAGTCAGGCTTCCAATTCACGGTAGATAAGTCTAAATGTTGTTTCGAATCAACTTTGATTCCACTCTTTGTGTATTTTCCGACCACTCCTTTAGCAATGACTATTAGGTTGTATGTGCCCGGACGTGCGCCAATAGAAAATTTACCTTAGATTAAAATCATAACAGTTATAGTTACAACTTAGAGAATAGCTTTTCCACAAATAACATTGGCTCTAATTAATCGCAATTTAATGGATTCCGGTGCTCAATCTTTATAGTCTCTGTGAATCGCTTGGCCCCTAAGTCTGGATGTGGTACTATCAACCGGTAAAATATGCTAAAAACTATTTTTCAATTGTCTGCTAATGACTAATTCATATTGTAGTCCTAATAGTTAAAATCGACACCACATTTCCTACCAATGAGTTATTTAAAGCTTTATATAATTTCAAAATTAACAGAACTTAGAAATGTTTTTGAGAGACACTTAACTAATTTTACCAAGATGTTTATAATATATAGATTGTATTAGGCAATATCCAGGATAAAAATATGTTCAATGACCTGTATATATATTCAATATCCATAATAATGATTGAGCTTACCATCTGAACCAGTTTTGGCCATATACATATATGTCCCCGATTCAAGCTGAGGGTCAGTAACTGCCGGATCAGTAAGTATTATATAAGCCCATTCAGGCTTCACGCCATCCACTTGAAGTGTGCCGGACACTGTGCCCCGTCCGGCAGCATTATATTCGGTTGCAGTGACCCAACTGTAGGGCCATTTCCTTACTTCTTCATTAAGTTTGCTCTGAGCGTCCTTGTACATAGCACTGGGACTATCGCCTTCGTTCAAATAGAAAGCCACCGGACCGTACACTTTAGTCCAGCCTTTTTTCGGTGTTATTCCAGGTGTGCCGTAATGGCCAGAGTGTTCTTGAAAGAGAACGAGTGGACCCCTAGCGTCTGGTGGAGGGTCTGATGAATGAGTGGTCAAATCTTGTTTGAAGGGTCCGCCACTAATCCACTCCTTATTGGCCTGAATGAGGGACAGACCTAAATGGTCGTCGAAAACACCGAACACAGTGCTTATATCCTCATTACTGGAAACTTGCTGGTATTTTGTGTAAACAGTTCTGAAAACACACGTATATTAGGCATAATTTCTGATATTATTTTTAAAGTTATGAAATTAATATTTTTTGAAATGCAAGCAAATATATATATTTAATATATAGTATAAATTACATGCTATAACCAGGCCTCAGGCAAACATTCGAGCAACATGCACCCCCTCCGCCTCTAATCACTATATACCAGCAATACAACCAATAAAAATAAGAAAACATGAGTTAGGTGCTTGTATGATATGCAATTATTGGTCTGTATTGCTTGTATAATATATAGTGTTTAGAGGAGGTGGTGCATGTTGTTGGAATGCTTTCTTGAAGCTTGGTCATAACCGGTACTAGTTAAATGAATATTTAGCGTAAATTGCATATGTTACAACCGGGCAAAACTTAATAACCGGGTTCTTTAGTGTCAAATTTCACTAAACTTGAAAATGCAGGAGAATAATATTATTTATGTTGCTGATTTTGTTTATGTTATTTTAATTGGCAAATCTATGACCGTAAAGCAAATATTAAAACTTTGCAATTAAAACTTAAATCATTTATAAAATCATTTTATATCCTGCTATTAATTTAGAATTATTTCCTATTAATATTATGTTTTCGGTTACAGTCTATTCAAATGCGATAATATAAAGCAAGTTAGTAACAAAAAAAATATTATAAATATATTTATTGAATAATTCTAAAAAGACAGATCCCCTCCGGAATGGATGTAAAAATTATATCTTTTGATATCTATAATATCAGAACGATATTTTACCAAGTCTCTTTGAGAGAAAAGTTGTCTCTGAATTCATTGCAATTTTATTACTATGTGTTTAAAATAAGCAGGTGCTCTCACCCGTCACTTAGTTTATATGTCGTGTCCTGTAATTCCTTATAGCCTGACCATTGTTTATCAGTTGGAAATGTGCCTGCTCTCTTTCCATCGACATTATAATATTTGAAAACATCTTTATTAGTACGGAGTGCCCATCGGAGTTGACCAATTGTATAGCCACTGGCCATAGCACTTGTGTATCGATGAACCGAATAATAGTAGAACATGCTGGACCCTTTTTCAAGCACAAGATGCATTTCGAATTCTGTAGGCCAGGCCGCGTAGTCTTTATGTTCAAAAGCAATGTCTATTATGTTAGCAGTCTACAGTACAATTAAATACAATTTAACTAGATGCTTTATGAAAAGGTTAAATCACGATAAATTTGACTAGTTCACAAGGATATCCAGATTGGGGCCCAGCCCAGAATGCTCCTTGGCAAAATTTGTGGTTATCATTAGTCTATGAAGAGATACCCCTAAGCTTTGAGAACGAGTGGGAGAAAAGCCAAAATATCCCCTCCGTGACATTTTTAAGTCTAGACATCTCTGCTAATTCAGTAAAAAATATTTAAGATAATTTTTATACCTCTGTAAATATGGCTTTGTTAATATTTTACTCTGCACAATAAGAATTTCATTATTAAAATTTTTGACTGCATTACTAATACTATTAAAACACTGTAGTATTGAAATTCTGATTGGTACATATTTTTATGAAGACACACGTGAACAAAGCTTGTTTACACTCGTCAAGTAATTAATTTATATAAAATGAAATTCTTACAAAATTTTTCGTTTAATTTAAGAAAGACATAAAACTCAACATGACAATGATATCTTTCGTATAATAATTAAACCATACTTTGAATTTAACAGTTTTAGCATTTGGGTTATTATACACTAATCTCTGCATAAATACCAAATCAGAACCTCCCCCACCCCCCGATTAGGTAAATATTTTAACAGTAAGGATTATGTGACATATTACTTGGTTCTTCAGGGATGATCAAAGGGGTGGGGGTAGAACCGGAATATTCTATGCATAACTAATGATTGCGGCGAACGATCTAAAAACGCCAATCCCAAGCCCGGTTTGCAAATTACTGCTCTGTTGCCTATAAATCACAAGTCTTTTTCTTAACAAATCGCCTTTATTCAAATTGCCAGGGTTTAATTTTTAATTTGGACGGCTTTCTTCACTGATAAATTCTATTGTTTTTGATTACACTATAGATAAAGGTTATACCCCCCTCCCCACCTCACCTCTCAACGCGACCCTTGCTATAGAACTTACATTTTGAACGATCTTCATTGTGGCCTTTCCTACTCCTGATTCCTTTGATGTGCCACTGACACCAATATTTGCAAGATAATAACCAGATCCACTTTTAAGCAAATTTATAGTATGCTTATTCGGTTCCAATTTTGAATTATATCGTAGGTCAGTGATCGTGGCCTTCTCCTTGGTCACTGTCATTGAAAGTTTTTCATTTTCTATGACAATTGTTGAACCCTGGTCTTTCAAACATAGATTGCTAAAAGACTGGACCTTGCTACATTCTTCCCCTGAAAATATTATTAGCATCATATATTGTTATTTACAATGGTAAATATCATCTTGTCAAATATTAAAAATTACCCTGAACGAAACCAACTGAAAAAAATACTAAAACAACAGAAAAAGTTGAAATTATATTCAACATTGTTGTCATGATGTGAAACACTGATTATGTGAGTAGTTATTGTGATTGTGCTCTCTTAATATTTATAGTATCAGAAAATCAGTTTTGGTCCTCCTGTACTTATTATATTAATAATAACCGAAATGATAAATATAATCAGTTATCCAAGGTAGCAATTGGCAAACTAACCTAGGTTTTGATCTTTGCCGTGTATCTACATTAATTTGTTAGGATTATTACAAAGGAAATTAAATTAAAATACTAATAATGCAAATTTTTGCGAAAGAAAAGTTTCAAAATTGTTTAACTAAACGATTCTGCGCAACAATCGGCTATATTGTATTTTATAAACTTAGCTTTGTTTCTATTTTTTGTTGAATTTTGTTGATATATCGGATATACACTTCAGAGTTTTTCTTAAAGATAAAAGTCCGCAACCTTGATAAATCTAATTTGTTCTTTCTTAAAAAATATTTGTCATAGTATCTGTTTGTTTTAGTAGTCAGGTGTAGATCACCGTGGTATGTCATCCTGATGGTATGGTGGTGGCGGTGGGTGTGTGGAAATGAATCGCTCAAACATTAGAAACAATCTTTGAAAGCGGATATAAAAATTCTCATAAAAATGCCCCAAATATACCCTCTTCATTAGCAAATTTGTGACGTCATATCTCTAAATGTTAATTTTGCATTTTGTCAAAGGCAGATACCACCGCTGTTAATTTTTATTTCTCCATCCATGTCGACTTATTTGGTATTTTTTAAAGATACATGTTATTATTTTATATGACAATAGATTATTTTTACATATCTTTTAATTATTAAATTTTAAATTATTTGCATTGATAAGATTTTAATTGGATAATCAAATACAAATGGCCAATTTTATTTAATATCTTATAATATCAGATTGTTTAAGGGTTTAAAATAATTATTAAGTGCTTTGTTTATAAGCTGCTTAAATCAACTTATCATAAAGTGCATTGGAAGATATTATAAAATACATTTGATATTAGTTTTGCCAATTTATTAATAGTATTATTATCTTCGCATTCCTAACACAAAATTAGATAATAGTTTCATTTCCACAATACAATTAAAATTAATTATAAATACTGCAAAAGTTTAAACTAAAGAGATAGTATTAATATTTATTTTATTTTTTGATGAAATTCTTGTGAAAATGGTGCCAGAGGCACATTTTTGATGAAGTAATTTTTGATAATAATGATAAGTCTAATTTTAAGTAATTTAAATTCTGTGAGCCTCGGCTGGCCTGGCTTGGGATTGGCCACTGCATCCCTCTATTTTGAGAAAGGTATTTTAGAAAATCAGGAGAGAGGGTACAAGAATATTTAAAATATGAAAAATGCAAATGGGGAACGAAGAAGTACGAACGAAGTAAGATAAAACGCAAAATTATTTGACTGCGGTTCACTGGGTAAAAGGTAAGGGCAGAATTTTGCATAATCTCAAACAGAGTGTGAGGTATTTAGGCTATAGCCATTTGAATACTCCTGGTTTATTTTAATGAAAATAAAACTTCTTTGCAACAAGCAAATTTTTATTTCATATGAGAATATAAATAAATATGTGACGAATCTTAGCTTGAGATAGACTCGTCGGACTAGGTTTTAAGCAAGACGTAATTTGTGATAGCGTTCCCAAACAAGTCTTTCATGTAATTGATTGAATGGGTGTATGGATTGGAATATAAATAACGTTGGGTTTGTATAAATAGAGTTGGATTAAACTATAAAATAATTTATGTAATTAATTGAAGAATAAAATGGGATGTAATAATGATGTAAATGGCGAATGGGATAAATTAAATCCCAATAAGCACTAGTATTTTTTTGTGCACTGTAGTACAGGAAATCATAGTACTGATTTGAGGTGGATATGGATTTTGGATAGATTTTGGATACAACAATATAGTACTGAATGGTTTTTATTTTAAGGATGGATTTGGATTAGAGGGAGAGACAAAGAACTTAATAAAAGCATTTATATTTAGGCGTAAATCCTATCGTTTAAGGAGGAGAATCAGAGTGAGCGAGAGCAGAATCAATAAAAACATATTTATTAATATATAGCTTTTATTGATTTAATTACTTGAAAATATAGAGTGAATTGACTCAGACCTGGCTCTGAGTCCTGCATTTTGAATTAAATCTCATAAGTATTGAAATATGATTCCAATATCATAACTATCAGAAGCTTCACTATTAAAATTCAATTCAGTTTTTCAATTGGTCCGGAATATTTTTCACGTACTACTGGACAGAAATTTTGACCAATGTTATCGATATACTGAGCTTTAATTTGAGTATTTCACAAAATCATGGTTTGTTAGTATTTTCGGTCGCAAGTTAGTTTAAATGATGGAATAGGCGTAATATTATTTTATATAGAATAGCCTTTAGACCGGTTTCCCACATTGTATTCAGGTATGAATGGGCAGAAATTTCCACCTGTGTTGGCCGATATACAGACCCTTGATTTAAGTTTCTTCTAGACTATAGGCTCGTTAGCATTTTTGACTAGTCCTCGATTATCTAATATCATCGTTATGGATGCCCTACCCCTCCCTCCATTGTCAGTTTACTGCTGTCAGGTCTTGTAGTATACCTTCTCCGTTGAAGTGTGCAATAGTATTCGAATAATTTGCGTTAGATTTGGTATCTAGAAAATCCATTAATTTGTCCCACGTCGGTTCATCCATTGTTTCTGGATAAGCCGTTATTTTCTGTATTGTTTTGACATAACTTTGACCATTTATTTCTTTCCTCCCGACTCTATTAGGAAGTTCCTGGTTTCCTTGAATTTATCCCTCCTAAATTTACAGACTCTTGCTTGTTTTATTCTCAATGCTCACAAAAGACTTTAATTTCTCTGTTATTAATGGAGCAGAGAACTTTTATATACTTATAAAAAGTTAATCTCTACATCGGATAATTCTAAGGCTGCCTTGAGATTAGTCCGGATAATGTTTCACGCGTCAAGTTATCTTGTAAATCGACAATCATGTATTAATCCATTAATTTCATGAGTGCTGATAATTTTACGGCGCCCAGGTCTGTATTGAATCTTTTGGCTGACTGTTTCAAAGGTCTGGCCTCTAACTCGTAAGCAACTCTCCCAATTGGTTCTTCGAGTAAATATAGGTATTTCTTCTTTGTTTCCCCACCTTGTCTCCCCCTAGCTACTCAGGTTAGCTCTTGGTCAAATAAATATCGCTTAACCATTCCGATTTCCAAACACTAACTGCGCTTCATATTAAAATGTTTGGGAAGATTAATGCCTGTTAACATCCTCCTTCGTTCCCTGGTTACAGCGGATGTGTATTTAATTTTAATCATATTCTCGTTTATGTTTGCTGAACTGTTCGCGTTTCAGGGACTTCTCTATTTGGTTTGAATTTACTTCAATTGAAAACAACCCTGCAATATCAAGCGAAGAGAACAGCCACATTCAGCTGAGTAGAGGAGAGAGAAACATCTCACCCCCTAATGCATGAATTTCGGTCAGGTCAAATATTAATGTTAATGTGTCTCAAGCGGTCGCCAATTAACATGTTTTCTAGTGTGAACTCCGACACAGCGAGACACCAAAACAACATGAGACTGCCCTGGATTAGCGATTAAAACGGAATTGATTAATGATTAATATTGTGTAATATTGTAATATATTTCATATATTTCTCCCCCAGTTTTAACCCCCACCACTTTCTAGTTCAGATTCAACATAGCAACTACAATAATGTATTGAGATTACATTGAGCAACTACAATTAGTAAGATAATTATACATTATCATCTATAAATACAATTCTAAACACTACAGTATGATCACCATTCATGAACTTGGATTACCTTTCTATAGTCATAATGCGAGGTCACAACAATTGACTGGCCAGAGCAGATTGGATTGGCACTCCAAATAATCATATAAGTTAGTTTCTATTCTAAGGCCTTCAAGTGCACAGTTGGCCTCTAACCGCATATATTGCTATCTAATGATAGAATATGTATGAGAAGGGCTTCAAATACTAATAGCGGCATAGCGCCAAATAATATAGCCCTATATTGATTAAAATCTCTATTATACTGAAAGTGAACCTATATTTTACTACAGCTACAATTATAAGATGGTACTTCTAGACACGAAACTAAGCACTTCAAGTATACGCTTCATGTGTAGTTGTTTTCTAAAGCTTTTAGAATATTCTATGCTCGCTCTGAGGGGATTACTTTTCGAGGGGATAAAATGAGGATGCCCTGCGCTACGCGAACTCAATTGCCATTGGCTTCGGCCACGGTAGGGCCGTGCTCTCATGAGTTACTAGTTGTGCCTAAAATCTCTTTGATGGCTAGAGGAAACTCTGCCCAATCAAACTGGTAAATTGTATACCAAAATGTACTTTATTTTAAGTAATTATTTGGTGAATAAAGTAAATTATTATCTTAAATATTTATTCTGTGTAAGAGTTATTAAATAGTGTGATAAGTGATTATGATTGTGTAATAATAAGTTATTGAATAATCAATCAGCCAGAGCAGAGTAACCACAAAAAGAGAAGATCCAGAGGACATAAACGAAGACTACTAAAGACGAGAAGATAGAAATTCCCCTGTACTCATCGCAACGTAGACCTGAGTGCCTACATATTCAGGGGTCAACTCAAGATAGTATTCCTCTTCTTACAACGGTTATGACTGCTCTATTGCTGTCGCCCAGAGGTAAGCTGACGTGATCCCAGCTCTGTATGCGAAACCCTGTAAGACATTTAGGTGATCGTTGGAGCATATGTGCCCGAAAAGGGTTACTCCTTTTGTGAACCGGCAATAGAGAGCCAGCAGTGACGGTCTGGTCGTTCAAGAATGCAAAGGAATCTAATAGAAGAACTCAACCAACTCAAGTAAACAGGTTAGTTTAAGTAATTATTCTACACTGTATAGAACCTTCAGCTCTATGCTTTAAGACACGAAGACTCCACATTGGTAAAGGCCGAAAGGTCCTTCTTTGACTGGTTACCAGATATAAGAAGCCGTTTCGGTGCCTTATAGTCCGCCCGCTACTACTTAACATCAACAAACTGGTCATAGTTGGACGGGTGGTCCAAAGGGACGTTTGAAAGTCAACA
>JAQFXN010003362.1:0-11074 GCA_034693365.1 Liacarus xylariae | reverse complement strand
TAAACCAAATATCAATTATTTAATTACTGAATAAATAAATAAAGATTTGAATAATTGTTTGAAATCAGAGAAAATCCATAACGAATTATGTATTCATACAATTGTGCTATACTTATCTATAGCTGTTTTTTCAATAAATTATAATAATTTTTTAAAAACCCTAACTGAAACATGTTAAAGACTGATATAGACTATTATAATGTGTTAGAAAGTTCTAAATCTTCAATAAGATAACTGATGTTTAAAATTTTCACATATTTCATTTCGGATTCTTTTGGTTGTATTAAATATTCTCAAACAGAAAAAATTAAAAAATATTTTAATTTAAATATCATTTTAAAAGTTGAATAAGTTTTGAAATCATTTATTTTTTTTTGAAAAAAATGAATTATACTATAGCTCAGAGTATATCAAACTTAGTTAAGCTTTCAATCAAAAATCTTTTTTTCACTTCTATGGGTAATAACCATTTGGTGTGTAATAAAATGTTATGATTGCACCAAAAAGTTCTCACATCTAATGACACGAATCACTCCATTCAATATCAGTTCATTGTGTGATTATATATAATATACAGTACAGCATATACTGTATATATATTTTGTAAACCAAAAATAAATGTGTTTTCATTTGTGGTAAAAATACAGTATATTATGATTAATAATAAGAGAAAATATGAAATATTATTTACGAAATTATTTATTTTATTTTTATTAATTTTTCATAAGAATCCCAAACACAGAGAGTAATTCATTAATAATATACATAAAGAATCTGAAAATCATTTGTTATATATAATCTTATAAATATAAAATCAATATAAAAATTAATAAAATATTTCTATTCCGGCATTCAATACACATTTGTGGCAAAATGATGGTTGAGATATCTGGGATGTTCAGGGATTTTATTAGATTAGCTCATTTCAGCTGATTTTACTAAATAACAAGATTCACTACATTTTAAAGTTAGTGATTGACAATAAGCGCATAAAAGAAAATCCTTTAAATCACTCGAAAAGAAAATCTGTGAATAAAACTAGATTTTCAAAACAACATTTAACAAAACTGTCAGTTCTATATCGAGATTTCAATCACCAAATCTAGTCATCCTTAACAATATGTGCTAAAATTTTTTTGTGATTACAATATATGCACATTAGATATTTTATTTGAAATGCCAATATAAAAGCCACGATTTGGAAATGATGATATCTTGGTCTAAAAATTGTTTCCATTATCAGTGTTTTTGATCAATCCTGCAATAAATCCAAATATAATTTATGACTTCAGTCACATCATCGATGCATTTGTGGTCAGTTTTATCATAAAAAAAAGAAAAACTACACAAAAAAATATATAATATATTTCACTTCGACTATTGAATTAAGCATCGGTTGAATGGACAGTGACTTGAGATTAATGTGTTATTTATTTGTATTTTTTTAGATTAAAAGTAAAATTAATGATTTTGATTTATAGGAAAAAAGACAATACACTCGTATATGTTATACAGATATAGATTAAGTGCTTGTTTTGTAGTGATATTAATATTTCTTTCAATCATTTTCTGCAATCCTTTATATAATATATTTTTTTATTACTTCTTATTGAGAGATGAAAAGAGCAGAAAAAATATATATCTATTTCGGGCTTATAATTAAGTAATTAAGTCGAACTTATTTAAGCGAAATATATTAATGATTTAATGCAATAAAGAAAAACAAAATTTTCTTCACATATAAGACCGGCTATAATAGTACTGTAGAGTTAAAGGCATAGAATAAGAAAGGAATAGGTTTGGGCCAGTATTATAATAAAGTGTGCATTTCTAGTCGATTCCATTAGTTATACTCACATTCACTCTCACTATTTGATGACATGTGCGTCGACGAGCGCTGGCAATGGTTAGGAGAGAGAGAAGGAAAGAGAATTTGAGAGTTAGTCGTCATTACAGAGCAGAGCATAGAGTGAACAGAAGCTCAACATCTCATACGATCGCATCTCTTATATTATTATACATACGTAAAGAGCATTGAATTCCTTACTATTTTCAGCTGCATTTTCGCTGTTCTATAACGCCAAAGTGGAAAATTCTTGTGCCAATTCAATTGGGCATTAGTGGCAATACTATTTGGATTATTAGAGCCACTGACCCACCAATGAAACCAAAGTTATTAATGAAAGACAGAACTAACTCTTTATTGCCATTTATTTTGGTGGCACTAATTGGCTGCACTACACAACTAGTGGTCGTTAGAGCCGATATCACCGAAACAGGTAATCAATGCCAGAAAATTGTTTTTCTTATTTATAATTCAATTAGTGTTCAATTGTTTGCTTTTATAATCGATTTATGGATAACATTTAGTTTAACTCAAATATCATATTCTTATTCCAGAATTAATTATTTAATTCTTGAAAGAAAAACTAAATGTCAAATGTTTTCTTGTGTTTCATTTATTTTTTCTCTTCATTTAGTCATTTACAGCAATTTATTTTCCTATTTTTTCTAATATTAAGAATTTTAAAGCTTTAAAAAAATTTAATGTTTTTCATTAATGGTTTAAAAGTTCAATGACTTAACTAAATGATGAACGCATTGAAAGTGAATATAAGTTTTTGAGAAAACATTAGAAACAAAATCGTTGAGTTTGTTTTTGCCAACTTATATGACATAACTAATAGTTATTCCCCCGAAATGCCACTTTCTTGCATTAATTTTATTTCCTTAGCGCACGTTATTATCGTTACAATTATTATTCAAGGAATTACAGGACAAGAATAATAGTAGAGAAGCGAAAAAAGTGCATAAGAGTAGAGAATAAAGACATAGGAAGTGATTATCTCTTATATGCACTTAGAATAGACAATAACACGAAATAAATGCAAAGAAAAACTTTTTTTTATGCACAACTCGTATATGAAATAACGAAACATTTTTATTTAATAAGATTGTGTAAGTCATACGAGTTGTTTGAAAAGTTGATTTTGGTTTTTATTTTTATTTGAATTCACTTCAGAGCTGATAGACCAGAGGCCCTTTTATAAGAATCTGAACTTGTGTCAGACAAATAATGCAAACTCTATTAGAATCTATAGGATTAGTATAAGTTGTTCTGACACAAGTTCAGATTCTTATCAAATACAGCCTATGGTCTATCAGCTCTGATTCACTTTTAGGAAAAGTATGTTTTGAAGATTTAGACAATAATTTTTAAAAAAACTCAAATCATTAAAATTGCAAATACTTTTCTGAATGATTCGAAAGAAATATATTTTTATAATTTATTTAATATGAAATTGAGTTATTGAACTTATTTTTTATTTAGCATGTCAAAACTAAAGAAAGTTCCTGTAGCATAGTTGCATATAAAAGATTGCCAACGAGTAGACTAAATACTCCTCTTTTGTAAAAAAGTTCACAGAACATATCATAATGATTATTCCATAGCAGTGAATCCTATGGAAATGGTATTTAAAATCTAGTTCAGTTTCTTCTATGTACCAAACGAGGCAATGAATAATATAATGTTATTCTAATTTTTCTAACTAAATGTTCCCCTGTATATGATAAGTAACAGCAGTATTATATCGTAAGCACAATAAACTATTTAACTGGAATTCTAGAATCACATGTACAAAACTTTCAATATAGCGCGGTTTATAATTTTCTGATTGGAGCAATTATCTCTGATAAAAATGTTTCTTAAAATCCATTTATTGCTTTAACATTGACCAGGTTAAATTTGATTGGTCTATCGAATCGAAATATTTTATTATAATTATTAAAATATTTTCTTCAAATTTTAATTAAACTAGAACAGCCCCCGACCCAAACGACCATACATTATAGCATCTTTGACTACATCGCCATGGCATTTTGCCTGTAGAGCAGTCTTGTCATAAATATAGAGACTTTTAGAGACTCAATTACACCTATAGTATAATCAGTACATTTCTAATATTAGAGAAAATATATTTTTTGCACGGGTCGCCAAGGTCAGCCGAGTCAGGGGGTATAGAGAAGGTATTATGAGAAAATTTTCTGAAAATTTTAGAGGGGTATACGAAATCTAAAAATAAGAAAAATGCACTTACCGTATCTAGAGTAAGGTAAAAATACAGATTTTTTCCTGCGGCGCAAAAAGTCGGAGGGGAGGTACTTTTGCCAAATCTCAAACTCAGAGAGTAGGGGGTATTTAGGTTACCCTTGGCTACCCCTGATTTTTTGTACTGATTATGTCAATGGCATCACTGAGACTCTCCAAAAGTCTTCATCACAGGGGGTATTTTGATCATTTTTCGGAGACAGGGTTGGTATTTTGACTATATACCCCCATTGCCCATCCCTATTATGGATACTATATATCAGGGGTGGCCAAGAGGTATAGCGTAAATACCCCTCTGAATTAGTGATTTTTCAAAATACTCCCTAGCTTTTTACCCGCGATGTCAAAATTCTTATTTTACCTTACTTTATCTGTGAATTTTCCATATTTTTAAATTTTGTATTTTAAATTCCCCCTGATTTTTTGAGAAATTTTTCTCAAAAATCTTCATTCATCACCGCCTGATTCGACCGACCTTGGCTGCCCCTGGTATAGATAGTATAAATATTTGAAATCTATCACAAATAACGTACTATTAAACGGATTAAAGAATTAGAACTAACTTTAAAATAATTTCATTTATATTCTGAATACACCAAAAGTTGTAGTATTTTTGTTAACATCATCTATACTCCGCCTAATACCTGATTCTTCATTTCCAGTCTTCAATTGTATAAGTAGGGCTGCCAATCCTACAAAAATGAGCTTGATCCTCAATTTATCAATCATGGAAAATATCTCTGAAAATGTGAACCTCAGGAGAGCAATACTTTTTTAAAAAGGACATTAAAAAAAGAATATTTAATCATATTTTCAAAAAAATTTTCAACTTATCAAGGATTCATTTTTCATTGTGACAACACTATGTTTGACTTGAGGATGTGATCTAAATAGCACTTCATGTGTGAGAAAATCTTTTCAACTATAGAATAATGAGGCTACTTTTTGTTCAAAGCAAATAAAATTCTAGTTTTTATAGTTTACAAAAGTTTTAGTTTTACTCTTAGGCTTATATCAAAAAACAAAATCTTTGCTTCAAAAATAAATTAATTTTGGCTGATTTCGTGACAAATTGGGTGACAAAGTTATATACAGTATTTTTTGAAGTCAGTACTGGTCATTTTTTTATATAATCCTAGATCTTTTATTTTTTCAATAGCGAACTTAAAAGTTATTTTGTATATTTAATTATTTACAGATTATAAACTAGGATAAACAATGTAATTCGAATTTAATTTTTTTTAAAAATTTAAACTAGACTAGTTATAAGGTTTAATAATAGAAACTATCTAATTATGTTTTTTTATGTCTATTACTTTTTACAATTTAATCAAATAATTAAGTTTCAACGTAATCAACAAAAATAAATACATAAATAAAAGAAAAAAGAAGTTTATACAAGGATTTTATTACTCAATAATATTATGATTTTATTTAAAATTTCACAACAATACAGTACAGAAACTGTTTGCTTACTATCACCCCTGTTAGTTATGAGTAGGGCCCGGACATAACTTATGAGTTAGTGTAGAGCAGTATTTCTCCAAGATTTGATTTCTCGATTTGCCGAAAAACTAAATTATGATAAATATCTTATAAATATGTTTGCATTAAAATTTCGTTTTATCACATTTTTGCAGCAGAAAAGCTATATTTTCATATATTTCTTAGTCTATTAGTAATATTTCATTTCGAGAGAACAACTCATATGAAAATATATTATTAGATATATTGAATATTAGAGTCAATCTATTATATCAGTATAAGAAAAAAAAGTATTTGAAAGACAGATATTAGACTTTGTTTGGCTTACATTTAAAGCAAAACAGAAATCTATGTCTAATAGAAAGAGAATAAGATCTTAAAAAATGCTGAAAACGATATATTCAATGAATGACATTAATGAAAGTAAAAATTAATATATATTTTTGGATTAATTTTATATTAGACCAAAAATACATAAATATATAACATCTCATTCTTTTATACTAATAATTCTAATAAATTATAGGAGACATTAGTTTAATTTGAATATATTCTTAAAAAGGAACTGAAGTATAAAAAAATATTATTCTCTCATCTCATTAAACATTAATTTATTTTCTTTTTCTCAAATTCGCTTTCTTTTATCTCTTAACTGAGGTATTGCTGATTAAGGCTTAACTAAGTGTTGAAAGAAACAAATCTTTTTTTTGAATAAATAAATTATTTAAAAAGCTTATTCTGATATTAATGCAATGAAAATATATTACTAAAAATGGGTTATATTTAGATTTTTTTATTTTATAACTATTTGTCCAATTCGTCACTTTATTTAACAAAGTTTACTCTAAGAAATATATTATCGAAACAACAGAAAATAAATCTAAATTTCATTTAAATCATACGACATATGAATAATAAATCCATGAGTTTTACCAAAAAATACATTTAAAATGTTTGCAACATTTGGAATTTTAACATAGTTTTAGGAATATTTTTTAACAAATAGATTAGGATTACATGTTTTAAAGAGTGCTTCGCAACACGGAATCTACCATGCTGTGTATTTGATATTCCCTATCAACGCCATGGTAGTTGTTATTGTATTGATTCTAAGCATTTGTGAAAATATCAAAGGTCCATGCACATAATTCTATAATTTATGGTAATTATGGTAGCAATGGCAATTTATGGCTTCAATTACTGTTGAAACTAACAATGCTAAAAAATTAAGGTTGAGCATATTTTCTTTTTGTATACCAAAACTATTTTACCACCAGGTCTGTTATGTATATTTATATAAAATGTTCTTCAGTGCAAATTGTATGATCATTCCTTGTTATGTGGTCACACCAACCAGATTCAAACGAGAGATCAAAGTTTTGAACCCTTCCCTTAATATAGATTTTGAACCCCTCCTGAGAAAATATTTTGCAATCAAGGCAATGGAAAGGTTGAAACTTTTTACATGAGGGAAAGGTTAGAACATTTTAGAAAGTTGGACATCTAATTAAAACTTTGATGATCAGACCAGATTGATATCGTTAAACTCATCTTTGTATAAGCTTTTCAAAATATATGAACCTAAATGCGCCAAATGACAATTTGGACTTTGTATTGCAGAGAGGTCAGTTTTCAAATAAAACAAACTCGACTCTTTATATTTTCATGAATGCTCAATTATTTACAATAAATCTCAAAGTGAGTGTATAATTATTTAATATCAAAAAGCTCCCAAGGTTCATTCTGTCACTTTATCATTAATTTGTTTATAGCCTCAAAAAAGAGATAAAATGTTTTTCGTTAACTTATTTATATTTAATTTCAATAAAGTTGTATATCTTTTACTAATATCTTCGAGGATTTATATTTTAGTGGAATTGTTGACCACCAGTGAGATTAAAATGTTTGACTCATTATTTTCATTCTATCAGCTAATGGTTATGAAACTAAAGATAAGTCTCATTAATAAATAACCTGTAGATCAACAAAAAGGCTATTTATATAATTCAATAGAAATCGATATATACTCTATAACCTATTTGAGACCTATATTAAGCCTCTATTACTCAATCCTTCACTTGTCATCTAAATGGACTCCAGGTTTCATAAACTCTAGACTTATAGTTATTTCTTAAGATTGTCTTACAGTTCCTTATTTGCCTGTAGTTTCAAAATATATAATGATTTGTATATATTATATAATTTAATAATATATTTAATGCAATCAAACTAAAGTTTAAGCTAAATTCAAAGCCATTTGAGGTTTATATTAATGAAATTGTAATAGGAATAGACAATTGAATTATAGATTTATTTTTTTTATTATTTATTTTATTTATTTGTGTTCTGTTGGATATGTAAGTCTAATGGGAAATATAAGGCCAGACTTTTCTCTTTTCTTTATTATCTTTTCTCTTCTTGTTTTGTTAGATCACTAGTAGTGGTGAAGGAAAATACCTCTTGACTTACGTTTGAACTCCAAATATGAAATAAATTTCCTTTTTCTTGGATTTAAAACTTCGCCTCTTTTTCTCTATAAGATATCATTATTTTTTGGGTTTTTTAGAGATTTTTATCTTTATTTTACTTTTTTTTCTCTTTTTTATTCAATTCATTTCATTCATTCATTGTATAAGTATTTCATTCAACTAATACTGAAGTGAAAAGAGATTTCTTTCATATGTTGTGTTTGTATAAAAAAAAAATTAGATTTGAATCGATGAAAAATTTTAGACATGAAGTAGTAAAATTTAAAAAAGTAAAATTTCCATTTGATAAATGATTTGGAAACAATAAGATATTTTTTCATTGTTAATTTTTTAGAATTTAAGGGATTAGTAATTCAAACCTGAACTGTTTCTTGAACAAATGGCAGTTCTCTATTACCAATAGCATCAACCTAAATTTTCTTAAATTTTTAGAAGGTCGAATTTATTACCTTGCTGGAATTATTTAGCTAGCTGGAATTAACTAATAAACTCATTTAGTGAACATTTTCTGAAAATGCCCTCCCTACTTTCCCGGGCCACTAAACTATGGTCATCCCGGCTTACAATTCTTTGTAAATATATTCTGAAACTTTTAGTCCATTAAAACTTTAAAATCCTTTCCCATCGAATCATATTTCAAATAGGTTTTTGGTTTTATTTTTATAGAGATATAAATCAAATCAAAAACTAAATCAAAAATTATATAAATTTCGTAAAGGAATCGGAGAAAAGCAAAAAAGAGGAGTCAATGACCGAAATTCTAATAGAATTGACGGAAAGGATATCTTAACAAAATTCAAAACACTATTGATCCCCGAATATCACGTGTTAGTGTTGTAGACAATTTTGGACTGGAAGTACAAGATCGGATGCTTTTGTAAGAAATAAATCCTATTATAAAACGACTCGAAGTAATAGTCGGTTCGGAAAAAGAATTTTTTTAAGTTTTTTTTCAACAGAAAAAAGAGTAAAAAAAATTCTTAACGTAATTTCAAAGCTATTGAAAAAGCACTCGATTGTTGCTATATTTGGACACATCTTTAAAACTTCCAATGCTTTGCAGATTTATTTTTATATTCTTATCTAAAATCAGTCTTTTTTTCCTCTCCAACAGTCGCTCTCATAAAAAAAATATTGAATCAATAAATTTGTTGTATATATCTTATGTGCGAATAGAATAGAGATTTGTGAGCATATCATCATTTATGCAATAGTCAACACATGCCATATCTCTCATATATGGAGAAAGGCTTCACTTTTTTATTACCATAAAAGTGGACATTTGTTGACATCAGAATTGAAATCCGTTTCTTTCGGTAAACAAACGAAAAATATGTCAAAACTTGCTTTTAGAATAAGTTTTTTTTATTATTATTAAAAAATATTTGTCGAATATATTTATTTGCTTTTATGGCAAATATTATGTTTTTGAGTACTTTTACTCAAACTTGTCTATCGATAAAAGCGTTAACTTTATAATTAGAATTAGGCAATAAAGAATCATATGATGCTATTTGATCAGCTGAATTAGAGAAAGCCAATTTAATTAATCTATGTAAACAAATTAATAGACTATATAAAAGTGATGGCCAAGGAGGTACAGTATAGGATTTTAAATTATATTTACTCTCAAATTCGATGGTATGATTTCCAGAGTTTTCCCATGAATTTTTGGTAAAATTTTCAAAATTAAGGGTAGCTATGGTCGGCCGAGTCAGGGGAAGGTATAGGTGAAGGTATTTCGAGATAATTTTCTGGAAAAGTCAGGGGGAGTGTATAAAAATTTTCAAAATATGAAAAATTCACAGGGGGGAGTAAAATAAAAATACGGGGAGTATTTTGCAAAATCTCAAACTCAGGGGAGTATTTACGCTATACTCCCTTGGCTACTCCTGTTCAAAATTATTTATGATTAGTGTTTCACCGGTATATCACTTCCCATCGTCCTATTCTTTATCCAAATCCTTACTAGACAACGACATATTAACATTGTCCTTTTGTTCAAAAGTTTTATTCATCTATTTTTAAAATTATTTTAGAGTTTCATTTATTTTTATAATGAAATAGTTTTAAAGCACTCTTTGAAAACAATTTAATTGGAGATATGATTACTTTATTATAATAACGTTTATAAAAATACTCGATTGAAATGCAATGAATATAATTTAATTAAGCTATTTATGGACTTAAGGATGAATAGACTAGAAAAGGTTAAATAAGGCTATTGGGGCTGTGTTTTATCACTATCAAGGAAGTTCATTCTTATCAGATAAAACGTTATGTTTTTTAACGTTTTTGTTGGGGGTATTAAGACTATGCTCTCCTCCATTAGCCATCCCTGTTAGAGGTGATATCCAATTAATTACTTAATACCTGGAGTTTTGTTAAATGAAATACTGGAGTCATAAGCCATTCAATAGTATTCAACGCATATAGAGTTCATTATTTTTCCGGTTAAATGAAATTTGTTTTATCGTTAATTCAATTTAGGCTATCGTTTCGATCACTGTATTGTCAACCAATGAAAATAAGCCAACTTTCACCATATCATATGCTATAAGATAGCTTCCCATATAAGACTACAGAAGAACAAAAACTAGCAAACCATTCCAACAATGTTAACCTTATATACACAATTTCAAGTTAATGCAAAACTCATAGCTAAATGATTTCTAATGCATGTGCGCAAGAAAATATATGCATATATTAGGTAGCAGTGAGTTAAAAGCATAGTTCCTGTTTGTGTTGTGGGAATGCATTGTGCTTTACAATAAAGAGACATTTCGGGATTTTTGCGTACTCTTAAAACATTAGTAAATGGAAATAATTTGTAATGAGAAGAAAGGCATTTAGTGAAAACACAAATTCAATTTACATATCAGAAAATTCTCACTTTGAATGATATGACATATTAAAGTATGATTCATATGTTTTTCCACAACTTCCTAATAGCTCGCGCGCGTGATTCTGATGTCTTTGAGTGTCAACT
>JAQFXN010003361.1:0-11075 GCA_034693365.1 Liacarus xylariae | reverse complement strand
CTGAGAGCATTTGATTCTATCTATCAAACATGCTGAATCGAATATTGAATACTTCAATCTTGAAAATGTAAAAACTTTAGAAATTGTGGTCTTTGTGTACCAAATTATTGTTTTAGCTTCCTTTATCTCAAAAATTAGTCTATCACAAATTTCGAGTTCGAGACTATTTCCATTCGATACAGCATGTGCGAATTAGTCAGAATCGATGTCTCAAGTGATAAAATTCATTAATTTAACTATATATTTTAGCGCCCTCTAGCAACTACATGCCAAGGTTTAGGAAATTTTGCAAAGAAATACCATTCTCAGAATAACCTCCTCTATCGATGTTCATAGGTTTCTTGACATTCCACCATTTTTTTAATCATACGTTTATGGCACAACTTTTAGAGGTGGCACTTCAGAACTGTGCACGTTATATTTCTCTAACATCAATGCACGGTCTGATCTACAACATTGGAAGTATTTGCAAATGTGTAGCACTTACTATTGAGGTGTTGTAAGTGCGGATGAAAATTTGCCGTTTTTTCAATTGTATTCCACAAATAAAACCAAAACAAGTAAGCTGACAAAATACTAGGGTGCGCTCGAAAACCTAGGTGAGCATGTTCTGAGGGTGAAAATATTGTAAAATTATATTAATTAAGTTGATTTATAGTATTCAAGAATCAATTCACCCCACAATATATATATCGTCGGAAAGCTTACTCAATAGCGCGTAAAATGCGCTTAAAATTATTCCTCTGCGGTCAGTGGCCAGCGCGGCGCTGACTTATTTTAAAATATGAAAAATGCATAGCTAAAATAAGTAATAAAATAAGAGTAAGGTAAAAACAAAAATTTCAAAAAGTTAAGGGGACAGTGATAGGCAAGGGGGTACAGCCCGGAATACTCCACTGAGATTTTAGCCGATACCACCTTTATCTCTGGATCGAAGTGATGACTAGTTTATGTTTTGTTCTCAAATAAAAAAATTCAGAGATTGCACAGTGAGAACTGTGTTGAAAATCATTTAGAAATAATTAACTCTTTTATTTAAAAATGTACACAAATTTTTTATATTTTTTTGATTTAATGTTGTACTTATAGAGGTATAGATTATACAACTGAATGTATACATGTGTTGTAATTATGGAGTTCGACAGGTTTTGCAGTTATAGAATACTGTACTTCTTATAATGGGATTCTATGGGATGTGATTCAAGTGTCGGAAGTGTGTTGCAGTTATAGAGGTTCGTGCACTTCGAGAATATGCAGATATGGAATATTCACTGTATTTCAATAATTTGAATGATTTAACGAAAAATGTACACAAAATCAATATAAATCATAGTTTGAATGAATGAATATTTTTCCCCTCAAACCTTCTCTTCCATTAAAATTTTTAACTCCTCTTTATATCCTTATATCCGCCAAAACTTTATATTCCGGTGATTTTATATAAGACATCTACTTCTGGGCTAATATAGAGAAATGAAGTCTTATTTAGAAATCAGTTTTTATTGTATTCGAAAAATACATTTAAATTAAATGTAAAATACAGTAATGTTTATGAAATTGAAACAGAGAATAGACTGAAAACATAGGAATGAATTAAAAGCACAATTATTTGTTATCTAATGATTTAATTATTTGTATTAAAATATTATTTTTATTAAATAAAAACGTGATTTGGTTTTAAATAATAATAATATTAATAATGAATAGAAAATAGAAAAACACTGAAAATTATATTTCAAATGATTTGTCCAAAGATTGTCAGACATTTGGTTCTTCTAATGTATGCGTCAATTGTTCGCAGACGTCATCCGACAAATCGATTTGACTTCTGTCCACTTCTTCTTCTGATTCCTGTTTTAGTTCTTTGAGTTCTTCCAGAGTTTGTGCGCTTTCATTGAACCTCTTATTCATCGCACGCCTCACTTCTTCGCCTCCTTTTTCATAGATTTCTCGGAGCAGTTCGTCGACCGTCCCGTCCGTAGCCGTCGCCTCTTTAGCTTCTTTTTCCTTAAAATCGGTGACAATTTTATCTAAATTTTGCAAAACCTTATCGTTTTTGATATCAACGCTATGGTTGTCCTCCTCTTCCACAACAATATCTGTTGGCTCTAAACTGACTAAAGTATAGTTAAATGTCTTATTATTGTTGGATAAGACATCACTACTATTGGCACTACAAACCACTCCATTATCAATGAGTTCAATGTTGTGATCAATGCCCGAACCACTGGCTTCGGGTGACGATTCACTTATGAATGTAGTCTTAATTGTAGGCCAATTCGTACTCTTAATGGTTTGGGAGACGGCCTCTAAGTTAGACCAACGCCCGACCTCTCGTTTGCGTAATTCGATCTCCAGTTTGGAAACCGTTAACTTCCAAGAACTCAACTCAATGTCTATTGGCTTAAAAAGACTTAGTTTCACATTATATTGTGTGCCGTCGGGCAGAGAACAGCACCAAAACAGTGTGTTTTCCGCGAATTCTATCTTCACGTCCTGTTCGGTGAGATTAGGAATATGTATAGAAATGAAGACATTAGTGGGCGACTGATGCCAGTCGTACTTCGGGCCAAAGGATGCACTGCCGAAGCTGTCGTCCACTAAACTGGTGTTGACTCTAGTCATAGCGGTTGTGGCCTTTTTGCTGGGGTTTTGCTGAACAAAGCCTATGAAACTAAGCGGACGTTTGCCAGACTTGTCGGGCAATACTTCCAGACTTTGCCATCGCTTTCTATCAGTTTTCTTGAGTTTGATTTCAAGTTTGGAAGGACTGACCGTCCAATTGCTTTCAGACACATATATACTCTTAAATAAATTGAAATGAAGTTTAAACTCATTTCCGTCTGCGAGACAACCTGTAAATGGGTTTGGGTTCGGGTCAGAGGTATTGGAAAGAATAGATTAAAGCATTTAATTATATGTTTGTAATCGTTGTTTGTCTTAAATTACAGCTGACATCAAGTGTTTCATCGATTAGTTTCACTTTAACATCGCTTTCCTTCAGATTCTTAATCATCACATTTAAGATGACATGAGTTGTCGTTTGATACCTGACATACAGTAGTAATCAATTAGTTAAGTATCAAAATCTTATTTCTGATATCAAAATATTGTTTAAATAAATTAATTTAAGACAATATCGCTTGAAATCAGTGGTAAAAGCATTGAATGAGTGATAAATACCAGTCATAGACATTACGCGTTGCACTGAAATTACCGGTACTTTCCTCTAACATTGCAGACGAAGGGAATTAATGCCGCTTTCAATGCTTATATTCAACACTCAATTAAGTATTGTATTTAAAAACTTTTTGATTCAATAGACTTTCACTGGTTTTGCGTTCTCTGTATTGACTCTAAAAGATGGCTGAAGTATACCATTCAGTCCTTTATTTACAAATACTATAACTTTTATACAATTAATTATTCTTTTCTTTTAATTTTATACTCAATTCAAACGTTTCTTTTGATTGTATTTTCTTTTCTCAATTCAAATGTTTAATGATTTTAATTATATTTATATTTAATTTTGTTTACTTTCGATGTATTAATCAAATCGGCGTTTGTTTTGACACATAATTGTATTCACTATAGAGTCGACCGTTTGGTGGCAGTAGTGCTGCTCTTTTGCTATAAGTTGTCTAATGTCTTACCTTTGGTTCAAAAGTTTTCAAACCTTAACAATATTTCATGTTTTCATAATTTAGTTTACACTTCCGACCAATTGTATGCCTCCCGTCTCACAATCTTAGGCGGCTGTGGCTAAACCCAAGTATGGGGAACGGAACGAATCTCAGGGGGGGGGGGGGGGTTAGGTTTTGGCAACCCAAGAGAAGGGTATCCAGCATTCCGGGCTGTCCAAATTTTGTTACATTTTGGACAGGGGGTGGGGTCCGGGGGAAGTGTTTTGCAATCGTCAAATTCTTGAAGAATTTAATTAAAAATAACGTATTTTAATAGAATTTCCACTAATTCTGTAAGAATTTAACAGAATTTGATAATTTAACAGAATTTGATAATTTAACAGAATTTGATAATTTAACAGAATTTGATAATTTAACAGGATTTTACAGGATATTCCAAAAACGGCGCCTATGGAGCCGTTTTCTTAAGATTGCTATGGGAGGATACCTCGCAAGCGATCTATGGGCGGTATTGGCCAAAATCACAGCCGGGTATTCCGGGCCGGACCCACCAGAACCAGATTTTTGTCTTGCTGAGAATAAATACAAATCCAATGTAATTTTGACTTAATTGATCATTTCTGATTCAAACAAATAACTAGTGTTATGCAAATTACAATATTATTTTACAATAAGATCATTAGTTCATCAGTCAGATCATTCAGAGTCATTAAGTTATTATAGTCTGATTTGTAAGGATTGAATTATATAATTAGCCATAATATACAGATTCTAAAGAAGAGCTTAGTTTTACAGTTAATTAAATCAAAAAATGTCTCATTTATTATGAATCTTAAAATATCGTAAAAATTTTCGTCTCTTAGAAATCTTAACCGATATCTCAAATACCATTTAATACAAGTTTTGAATTATTTTACGATAAAATTACATAAAATATTTATATAGCTTTTTATTCAGTCTATTATTTTTATTTATTTATATAAGACAGAAAACTAATTAAAATATCGTTAATTAATACTTTATGAACAATTAAAGAAAAAATCAATTTTGAAAGTTATTTAGACAAAATTTTTAAAAAATTAATTAAACGCTCGCAATATATTTAAACAATTAATGGATGTAATAAATTAATAAATATACAGTACTATTATTGGGCCAATTATTTGTCTATGTTTCTTTATTTTAGCTGTAATTGTACCGGATATTATTTTAAAGTAAACTCTAATTATTATTTATATAAGAATTAAAACATTTACCAAATGCTGATCTGCTGTACAATTATTGTATTATACTTGAAAAACTAATGATTAAGCTTTCATATAAGCTTTATTTTATGGCTCAATTTTTAATTATATTTTGTTAAAAAGACTTTATTTCATAAGACTTTGAATTTATTTTAATAATAATTCAACTAAAAAAAATAATTCTTGAAAAGAACACTTCAAAAAGTCTTTTCTTTTCAAATTCTTTAATACATTAAGTAATTTTGATGAGCACTAAGTTTTTATTAGGTTTTTGACTTTACCAACAATTGTTAAACTTGAACAATACTAAATTGATAAGTAGTCCATTAATTGTATAATTTATTACTCTTAGACAACATATTCTCTATAAAAGAATAAAATTAATTTCATAAAGAATTCAAAGGAAAAAAACAATTGTTCAAAATTATATATAAACTAAATATTCATTTATATTTTATGTTTCGCCAATTTTTAATATGTCTTAAATGAAAAAATATACAAAAAAAGAATAATAATTAAAATAAAGAAAATTTTCAAAAATTTTGAGAACTGTTTTGTTTTTGAGAAACATTTATTTTCCGGTGGGAACCGTTCTGTTTGAGGAAATGTGCTGTTGTCTGTGAGCTGTGCAAAGACACCATCGAAACAGAGGCAGAGAACAGGCAGTACAGGAAACAGGAAAGTCTACGGTTTTGCACCGGCAGTTTAGCAGATCAATGGATACGAATAAGCCGTAAAACATAAATAGTTTTCAAATCGCTCTCACTATTGACCGTAAGGTTTATTGGACTTTAAACTTATTTAACAATTTTTTTCGAGTATTAGTTCTTAAATAAAATCTTTTAAACAAACTGTTGTCCATATGTTTGGGTAAAATAGTATTAAATAATTTGTTTGGTATTCTTAACGAATGGATTACTGTTGAACAGTTGAAGTTACATCAACTCATTCATAGCATAAGTCATATTATTAATTAAGTTTAAAATTATACTAATTTTTATCAATGCTGATATATGGCATTCTAAAAAGGATTAACTTTCACATTTAGTAACACAAACTCTATTGAACATTTTCTCATAAAAATATTGCATTTAATTAATCATTTTGTATGAATTAAATGAATAGGAATTATATTAGAAATTTGTCTTTTAATTTCAAATAATTTCAAACAACAGTAGTGTAACAGTTGAGCGAACATTATATCAAAAGTTGTTATCATTCGCATTGATCTTAAACTTATTATTGAATTTGTCCAAATATCTGAACAGTAGAGTAGGAACAGGTGCACAAACTATTAGTACAATACAGTACTAATTTAGTGCAACGATATTAAAAAAAAGTTTCCAAAAGAACAAAACTTCACTTTTCTATAGTGACTTCGAAACAACAAAACAAAACAACAAAAAAAGTTACCAAAAAAGTAACCTAACCTTGACTTGACTTTAGAACTAATGCTCAAACACTACTCAAAAGATGGTAATTTCGGAATCAGTCAATTGTGACTTCAGTTTTTATTATCTAATATAACAACAACTCCTTTCTCTGTCTTTGACTCAATTTTTATTTATTTAAATATTTTTATAAAATTATTCTTTACTGCACTTACAATAACTACAGTAAACTTATAAGTGAGTGTCTGTTGGGTTACAGAATAAAAATGTTGTATTGAATCAGTTGTTGAAAGGAATCGATTGCATCTTTACTACACTTCAAAACTATTTAATTGATTGAATACAATATTTATTTATTCTCTCTATTATGTCTTAGACTTATATCTGAATTCAATTAGAAAAAAAGGTTTTTATTGAAATGAAATACAATTTATAAAATTGGATATTATATACGATGATTGGCATTGGAGTGCCTTTGGGGCAAAAGGTGTTCGCGTGGAGGACAGCATAATAGGTGGACAGCATTATAAAAATAGACCAGGCGTGGGAAAAGACTTCAAAACTCTCTGCTTCAAAACACGTGCTTTTCCTTGAGTTCGTGAAACAACTTTTTTATGTAAAGAAGCGAACTATTATTGGGTTAATAAATAAATATATGTTTACAGTCCAGGCATTGGTAACGGAATTACAATACAAGACATATATTATACCAACTTTGCTATTATACTTATACTAATGAACCAATTCATGCAATTATATAAATAGTGTGAAAAATGTCAAATCCTTTGATTAGAGCACAACTGATTTGATTCAATATTTTTTGAAAACAGTTTTCAGAGAAATAAGTGATTCAATTGTGTAAAGAATAAGTGGAACCAGAATTGTAAATGTGAATGAATTGTTAGACTTAATTAAAATAATTGTTGGGGGTATTTATTTTCTTTATAAACGAACAGATCATTGAAGCAAACATTTTGAGAGAACATTTTTCTATTAAAGTATTAAATATCAGATCAGATCACAGAATAACTGTTGAGTTAATGAGTGAATATAAAGTGTTTCTCACAATTATATGAATATATTATATATTTATTAATTAAATGATAAGATTTGAGAAAATTGAAGCAAAAAAATTTAATTTTTTAATAAATTGGGTTAAAATCGAGTAATAAAACTAATGATATTTTCTTTATTAAATCAGATAATAATGACTTTGAGCTTAAAATTTGGCCCAAATTTAGTTTTTATAACACAATACATGATTTGATATGAATTTTGAGTCCCGAAAAAGCAATTGATAAGCACTCAAATAAGACAAGAGTAGTCTTCGAAGTTTAGACACCATAATCGAGGTATGGCCTGATTTGCTACTGCCAGCTGGTGCTACCTTATGAGCACTACAATGGCCAACAAGAAGAGTATAAGGCCTTAAGGTATAAGAAGCAGTCAGTCAGACCGTTCTCACGAACGTCTTTCACCTGTTTCGGCACGCGATGGGTAATGGCATAGAGTCAGGAGCGCTCACAGAAACTCAACGACCCAGTCGTGGGAAAACGTGGGAACAAATCTTATTCTTTTTACTCTAAGTTTTTCTCTATAAAACCACTCAATACCTCCCAATTCCCTCAGTTTTTCTTATATTCACTATTTTCTCTCCTTTTTCTCACATTTTGTAAAGAATACTAAATTTGTGTGATTTTGATTACTACGTTATAAATGTATTGCCAATTCACTACACCCAGTGATACAGGTATACAGAGAACATACAGTGTAGAGTACATAGAGTACAGAGAGTACAGTGCAACACAGGTGCACTACCATATATGAACAACTTGTTCAATTCATCATTTCTTTATTAAACAATTTGAAAAAACTTTTATTTTTACAAATCATTAAATCTAATGAATAAACCGATAAATTAATTAATCGATTAATTGAATCAAAAAGAATAGAATTTATTAATATTTGCAAAAAACAAAAAATATATAATTATTAATACAATGATTACTAATAATAAAATATATATTTTGAATAAAGAGTATATATTTATTATATAATTTATAAATCAATTAAAGCTTTCAATCAATGTTTTAGTGATTGTCATTAAAGCCTTTCACACGATATATGAATAGAGCTGTCATTCACTTAATAGTAATTATAATTTTGTTTCTTAACTAATAATTAAATGCTTTCAAAAAATTTTGAACAAATTTAATAACAATTGAGTTGATATGCGATGCAATGAGAATGTGTTGAATCTATTTGTCAATACAACGCAATTTACGTGTCGTCACTCTATCCGTGTGTTTCGATTGCATCTCTGATGTAAACGAATAATTCATACCATTATTACTCTGAGCTGAAGAACCTGAAGTCGACATCAATTGGTCGAGTGTTGAGTCAAAGCGATGGATCACTGCTTTGACGAGAGTCTGATCGTTGATCTCTTGCATAACCGCGTCGTCCAATAGTTTTAATAAGTTTTGATCCATTGTTTCCAATAGTTTTCGAACTAAACCTTCTAAAGCATACAAATGGTCGTCCCATTCGTTGGGCAAATGGATTCGCATAAAAGCCGATAATTTGGCCAAATATTCCACATTCGGACCGCTTATGCCTTTAGAGAGTGCGATGTCTTTAGCAATTTGTTCCAAAGGCGCTGAACCCAGAAATAGCGAATTACAGGGCAGAGCTATGTATACCAGAACTGGAAAGGAGTCCTCTTTAGGATCTCTCGGATGGAATTGTGCGATAACTGTTGTATAACCGCCTATTGACGACTCCCGGTTCGTCAAATACGCCAGTGTTGACGCTTCGTCTGTCAATTGAAAGGCTCGACCCCAAGTGGACACCTGTGCGCACAAACACATAAACAAACGTCAAAAATAATTATATTTTCTATCGACTCAATGAATGCATAGATGAATAAATCATTGATGGCATCACTTAATTGTATGCTTTGAATCAATGAATTGTGTGAAAAGTTGTGTGTTTTGTCAGCAAAACTGTTCACTTCTATGCAATCGATTTCATTATATAAACAACTTTTCTCTTCATATCTTTCAGTATTTGTTTAGAGACAACAAAACTAATACACCTTTAGATCGGATGTAAGAGAACTATGAATTTTGAGTTTAATTTAAAAGACGTCTGATTTAACACATGAGCGGACACTCAAAGGACAGGACTAAACATTTCACTGCAATTTTTCGCTTCATTGCAGTGGAATTTTAAGATTCAATTGCAAACAATAATAGGAGAGTAAAGGAGTCGTGTCTTCAGTTGGAGAGACCAAAGACATGCTCTCACTTGCATTGCAGTGAATCGGAAATTAGAGCCAAACCCGTCTTCTTTGGGTCCGAAAATGAATTTATTATTTGTTTTGAAGTTCAATGACTTGCTTTATAAAATAAAATATAAAAGACTGGCGTTTTCTAACTTTAGGTTCAAAACGTCAGGGGCTGGCTATCAATGAAGAGTTCATTTTGCCTCAAGACTTGTCGCAAAAGTAAAACAAAACAAAATTATAATAATATTAATAATAAAATTACTAATAATTGCCAATTATTGTTAGGTCTAATCATTTTTTTCAGAAAAACTATCTTTTATATGAATCCTCCGGGGCTTTGAAATTAATTACATTAACTTTGTTTT
Source organism: Liacarus xylariae (assembly GCA_034693365.1). Taxonomy (NCBI): domain Eukaryota; kingdom Metazoa; phylum Arthropoda; class Arachnida; order Sarcoptiformes; family Liacaridae; genus Liacarus; species Liacarus xylariae. The sequence goes on along the minus strand of JAQFXN010003361.1, from coordinate 1,142 downwards.
TGTTTGTATTTTATAATTAGTTTATATTTTAAATTATCTGAGAAATCGAGAAATTAAAAAGTGTATTGAAAGACAAGAAAATTGTTATTTTATTTAATTTAATAATGACTTCAATAAATTTAAATTAAATGGAAATTTATAGTTAATATATATATATTTAGTTGACTAACCCCTTCCTCTTCGATAAGTGTCACAACTCGTCCCAACTGTAAGGAAAATAAAAAAAATTATTTTCAAATCGTCAATAATTATTAAAAGTTTTGATGCAATTAATTAAGGGATAGACATGGGATGTGCTTCAGGTCAAAATAGTAACTTGTTTATTTTGGTTTAAGAGTCAATATTAATATCCCTTTTAGTTTTTCTATTCTATATACAAAACAAACTATTCTATAGGCATAGTTGCGCTTGGCAGAGGGTCAAATTGCACACTGCTTTCCCTTTAGCATATTTCCATAAAGTTTCCATGTTGTGAAAATAATTTATTTAAAAGAATGCAGTATAAAGAGTATGTCAGAAGATGACAAAATGTTTTTATTTTTAAAATCGTTTTAATCATGATAAAACCATATAATCTATCATAAATATTATAGTTAAAAGTTAGACATTACAAAATATAATATAAATCTTACAATTACTTACAGTTCAAACAGATAATGATATAATTATTCAAATAAAATAGTTACAAGTATATTAAATACAATTTATTCATTGCATTGTTTATAAATTTATCGAAATATCAGGCCAAATTGTTACATATTCTTAACTTTCACTTTTTGCTTAATAACTTAATAAGCGCCCCAGAGTACCCAAAGGTTTCTTTTTTCTAAACTGTACTAGATAAACACAGCTTATAAATGAACCCCACTTTGCATTCGTGTACTCGAGTGGATCATTATTAAAATCATGCTAATATTTTTTTAAACATTTTCCATAACAAGAAAATTGTTTTTAAAAATATTTCATATAATAGTTTATGTTTTATCAAAAAATCATTAAAATATCTCATGTAATTTAACTTCTAATTAGGCTTGAAATTTAAGAAGAATATGTAGCATAGTGCGATAGTGTTTATAGTTAGAAGGATAATTTTTATATAAACTGCTATTGTATGACTCATATATCATTATGGGATTATCATT
>JAQFXN010003360.1:0-11078 GCA_034693365.1 Liacarus xylariae | reverse complement strand
TAGGAAAATATATGATATTTACTGTAAAGGTTTCAATGAAACTACTTGTGACAATTATATGGACTTAATATAAAGGTCACACAACATGGCCCTTTTTAAATGAGTAAGACTTTATATTCTCATTAATGCAAATTTTATATAATTAGCTAAATTATTAGTCATTATATAAATTAAATCTGGAAATAAATGTGATTTGAGAAGCAGTTCAACACTTTAGAGAATTAAAGTTAAATATTATTTAAATATTTATGGAAAAGAAATAAAAATTAGTATTTGTGGTATTGTTGTATTGGATGACATCTGAATATAAATTACATACTTTTTTTTAGATTAATTGAGTTTATATAATATTCTTATAGATTAATTTCCTATTCCTATTTCCTAGTTGTATGTGCTTTCTATTTGAGGTATGATTTGTCTAAAAATAGCTTTGTATTCAATTCTAAGGACTGTTTATATCGAAAATGTCAAACATTTGAAAAATATATTCTAAAATGTTTCAGTAATTTGAATATTATAATCAAATGCAAGCATTTAAGTGAATATTCTTTTACAATTTTGCAATCACTTCAAAAGGATGTTTTTAGCATGCTTATTAATTTAACAAATTGAAGATATAATCTTATAAACCACGAATACTGGAAAGTTATTTGGGAACATAGCTTTCTTCCTAGTCTAATCAAAATATGAAATCAATGTACAGATATCTGATATGAGGGCTGTATATCTTGGCTAAGGAAATAAGGGATTGTTACGAATGGTTCCCAAATAACTTTCGAGTATTCATGAATATAAAGATGAATATAGCCTGTGAAATTATAGCCTGACACTTTAATCATTTTGATTGGTTAGGCACCTCGTATTCACAAAAATGGTTAATATTAAACTTAAAACTAAATATTTAAATAAAATTTTCTAATAAATTATTTCTATTAATGACTAATATTTAAGTTTGTTTTAAAATTTAGTGTCAGGTAAAATATTAATTATTTGTCTAAATTGAAAGCCAATAGCTATAAAATATGTGTGTACCTATAATTTTCCAATTTTTATGATTACATGTTCTTTTATAACTGTATTCTACATGAGTTTGTTTATATATTTTTTTAATAAAAAGAATTGAATTACTATTTTATAAGCTTTTGAAATAATTGAATATTCATTTTATAGTTAGAAAAAAAGTTGAATGAATTGCGTAACAAAAACTATTAGTTTAATGCAATTCTTATGTAATATCGTTTTAAAATGTTTATTAATTTATATATTACTCTAAAAATGAAAAAATTATTTTCAGTTTTTTTAAAATAAATATTTCGAAATTGTTGTCTTCAGTCATAAATAATACAAAAGTCAAAAATCGAGGTTAATTTTGAAAAATGAAACTTATTTTATACAACTATTTCCAAAATAATAATGTTCTAAATGAGCGGTCAAAAGGTTGTACAGGCAATATTTGTGAATATCTTGAAAATATAAGTCAGGAGGAGTCACAAAATCTCGGACTCAGGGGGTATTTAGGCTATACCCCTTTGGCTACCTCTGGTTAAATTCTATTCTATTTCTTGTTTTAATGGATTATTGAAACATTTTATTTCGACTCGTATTCTAACTTATGGTTTGATTAACTCAATTGTTTTTTAATAACTATGAAATATACATGTCAAAATATTATAAAAGAAAACAAACGGAAAGTTAAAATAAAATCGATCTGTTATTTCCTATAATAATTCAGGGATGGGCAAAGGAGGTTGAGCCCTGTGATTTGGCTGATACCTTGCAAGGTACCCCCTCTCGCGATTTCATAAGAGAATATAAAACCCTAAACAATTGTTTTTGCCCTTAGCTTGCAAAATTTTTATTCTATCCAAATGTTGTTGAAAATGAATGTTTATTTTTTGGACTCGAACTCAAATAAAATTATTGATCTCGTTATTATTTTTTAAATGTAAGTTAAAAAATACAAAATCAATTAAAAATTGAATAAAATTATTTAAGTAAGGTATAAATGCAAAAAAAAACATTTATTTTGCACAACATTTGGATGGATTAAAAAGGTTGCAAACGTAGGGCAAAAACAGTTGCTTAGGATTTTACATTCCGTTAATACTCACCAAATTTATTTGTAGATTGGTAATTGGAAATCAGGTTATTTTCACATACATACGTGAAATATCAAGAAGAAAAACACAAAAAAATATTCACACAATTAGAAGTAAGGAATCCGTAATAACATTTTAAATTATATCAGCAAAACATTTTGATAGCCCTTATATTTATTTGAATGTTAATTCATTTAAACAAATAATAAATAATTTCTCTCTTTAGTTGAGGAATAACCGGAACATATTTCAATAGATTCTGTAATTAGCATGCAAATTTCTCCCACAATAGATACTGTATATCATTCCTTAAGACAAATCCTTAAGAGAAATGAATTCTAGAACTATAAAAAGGCATTTTAATTAATTTATTTTGAAATTCTTTTTCCTATCTTTGAATATATTTGAATAAATTCTAAACTTGACTTCTGTTTTAAATTCAAATTATTTCCAGATTTTGTGTTTAAATTAAATTTTAAAACCAATTATATCACAAATAAATCACAGAAAGAGAATAAGAATTTGTTTCAGACGATTGGAATTCTTATGCAATCAATCGATCATAAAATAACAATTATTGATACGAATAGTCATTTGAAACATAATATTTTATGCATAAAATACATGTCTAATGACAGAGAAAATATTTTATGTTTTGAAAGTACAGTATGTTTGACATCAGTTGTTAGAGAAAACTAAAAAATAATAGAATAGACAACAAATCAATTCGTTTGAAACTGTAGTGAAATATCATTATTGGATGACAAGTCATGATGAATGGAATGCAAGAATACGCAGAATATTCTGAACAAAAACAGTAAAAAACAAATAAAGTATTGAAAGAATAAAATTCATCATTAAATAGAAAGCCGCACAGAATATTCCTATGGCTTAAAGCAATGGAAATTATATTTCTTTTTCTCACTCCTGATAGCAAAAAACGCATGCGTTTAGGACTGTATTGTATGGCACAGTAATTACATTTGGTTTTTGTGTGAATTCGGGATTCTGTGAGTTCTGACTGACTGTTCAAAGTTTGTCGGCTTTGCATCAAAAAACTACTTCTGCTCTACAAAAGTGTTGGAAAAGCATTTCTGATAAAGAATTCTCTGAAATATAAGTTTTTGATAAAACTTTGTTTGAATAAAACAGAATAAAAACTTTTATCCGTTTGTTTGGCATTACTTTAATTGCAATTGAATTTTGAAATCGACAGAAAACTATTCATTTCCTCTGTTCCTCACAAATGATTGGTAAGTATTGAAACAATTTTCTTATTGATTTAAAAATGAACAGATTTTCTTAAAAGTAGTTTTGAATAAAATTTTAAATTATAAACATTCTTAAATTTTTTTGAGAATCAAATGTGAAATAATTCATAGAATTTATTTATTAATTATTGAAATTTTTGTGATTAAATAAAAATTTAAATCCAATGCATATTTAATTATAAAGATATTGTTAGATATGAAATAAAATTTAATAAATATTAATTAAATTTTGTTCTTCTTCTTCTTTTTTGCCCATAAATTGTTAAAATAAAATAAAATTCGTTTAGTTTTACAGCGAATCCAAAAACTCTCTTATCTTAAACTTCACTCAAAGTGTATTTATTAGCAAAAGAGATAAATCAAAGTTAGAATTAATTAACAGTTTTCAGTAAATAAATGACAAGAAATAAAAGATCAGAATTTGATTGAAAGCCTTTTTTAGGATTTGTCACAACCCATGAAATTAACGGTTGGAAAGCATTGATTAAAAAGATTGAAATCAAATCATTTAATTAATATAATTAAATCGCAAACAACTAATTAAACGAATAGTAGGAACAAAATATTTTGCAAATATAAGCTCATAGTTTCAAAAACTAATTTAAGAATACTTAACATCCAATCCCTATTGAACTATCATTGATTAGATTTATCTAAATATTATATTTTAGTTTAATTAAAGTAAACCAACTTTTAATTATAACTAAATAAATCAAATCTCTTATCTAAATAAATGATAGTTTTTGCCAAAATATCATTTGATATTAATATAAATTATTATTTAATTAGTTATAAAACAAAAAAGTTTTATTAATGACAATTCATTTATTGCTATAATTAAGTGAGGGGTAGTCAAGTAATAAGGGATAGTCACGTAGTAAGGGGTTGTCATACTGTACATGAGCAAGGTTGACTTCAGGAATCAGCATGAGAATTTCTATAAACTATGTTAGGAATTAATAAGCTAACTTATTTAGCCCATCCATACCTTTCCACAATTTAATTATTATTCAGTTTTGTTGGAATAAATTAATAAAAAATATAAAATTAAATGTTTTTATCACTAATTAATTATTGAGTAATAAATCTTAAAATTATTTTTATATATTTTTAATTACAATATTCTATATTTATATAATTATCAATAGTTATGCTCCAAATCAGTTCAGATTTATTGTAATATTTTATTCGGAAGTCGTAAATAGTGACAGAAACAACACATTTGTTAACTGATTTATGATTACTATTATTATTCTCTCATTTTTTATTATATATTTAATGCACTTCTATTAGAGAATTATAGCAGAATTTACAACTGAATACACATCTGTTCTTCAGTTAAGAACTCTTAATATAACTGTTTATTCTTTTGTTCAACAATTCACAGACCATTTAAGTAGACTTTTTGAATGAAAATATAATTTGAAAATATTTTGCATAATTTTCAAACATTTCCGTAAATATTGGGCATATTTTGTTATATTAATGTGATATAACAGTGATGCTCAGGGTTAAAATCATCGAGAGTTTATAATTTTGAACGATAGACTAGGGATTGGTTCAGATTCTGGTTCTATAAAGAAATCACAGACTTTGGCTTATTTTAACAGCTCTTAACTATTTTTATAAATATTTCCCAGAATTTGGTCATTTTTAAGGAATATTCTTAAGAATTGCGCCTTTGGCTACATTTATATTATATCCAAAGACTCTTGAATGTAGGGTTGAAAACGATACAAAAATTGTATAATACAACTTGTATTATACAAAATGAATTTTTGCCATACATTGTATTTTTCTAACGCCATCTATGGGATAGTTTTACAAACTTTAGATATTCTAATGAGTCAAGAATTTACAACAAATTAAGATATAATCTTGATAATCTTAAAAATGGATAACCAAACATGTAAAAGTCAATACTGATTAGACCTTAACATATATAGGGCGTATTATGTTTCTTTTAGGGTTTTATTAAAAATGACTTAATTTGACAGAATTTCAGCTAATTCTGTAAGAATTTAAAAGAATTTGATAGAATTCTGGAAAATTACTATGAATTCTATAGGAACTTCACAAAATGTGAAAAAATTTTGCAAGGATTCTGCAAAGTTATGTTATTTTTCTAACAATTTAGATATAATTTAACTTTGGGACCTTTTTTCTCAAAATTTTCAGTGATAATTTGTTTTTCTTTTTCATAGAGAAGTATTTTGGTAATTTATCATAGACGTGGAGATATTTTGACTTTATTCCTTTATTGGTCATACCTAAAAAGTTATTAAAAATAATTGAACTAATTTTGTATAATACAAGACTGTTGTATAATACATTGTATTATACAAAGTTTCAAATTTTTTTGTATTTTGCCAACCCTACTTGAATGTGAGTAGTGTTGTCATAGAAAACGTTTCTGAGAAAATTTGTCGAGAAACTTTCTAGAAATTTTGTCGAGAAAAAATTTCTTCTCAAAATCAGAGATATTTTCTATTTTTTCAAAAAATATAAACATAAACTTTTAAGGTAAAATATATTTTAAGCATCAAATGATTGCAATTTATCATTTTTAATGAATCAAATCAAAAACACATAGTATCAATATTTATGAATTAAATATATTGACCTACCATACGGGTACTTAAAGAAAATATGAATTATTAACCTTTCTATCGCTAATATAATGCTGAATACAATCAAATGTCGAAATTAAAAAACAAATTGTTGTGATAAAATCATTGCAATGTTATTGTAAATATAATTGATTGTAAAATTAAACTTGAAATTTATAAAAATATCTAAAATTGAATATTGCAAACAATGTGAATCTATTTTATAATATTTCCTCGTAGTAATACATTGACCTACCATAAGAATCAATGACATCATATATTACAAAACACCTTTTTGCCCCCTCCCATCCCACAGGATATGGATATGGGAAAAATCAGTCATTTTACATCTACCTTTACTAGTTAGGCCAATTGAGCTTCTATACCTTGAATAAGTAGATATAATTTACCTATTTTACTATTAACTGATAGTTTTATAAAAGTCAACAATTAAATAGTAAATTTAAATTGTATATTTACAAAATTTTATATTTTAGTTGCAATTATATTATTTTTTGCAGTATTAATGTTATTTATATTATATAATATGTTATTTTTAACAAATTTACCCTAAATAATGAATAATATATGATAGAATTCATTTTTGCATACTTTACAACCTCTAGCATTAACATTTTTTAGGAAAAATTCTTCAACATCGACCTACCATAGAGAAAGTTTCTCGACTAAATAAATAATTTCTCTACATTACAACCCTAAATGTGAGGCACCGTTGCCATCGTTTTAAGTGATCTATGAATTAACCTTTTTCTCCAGGCTATACCCCATTGAACAGCACTTATTGAGAAAAACATTTTATAGTTTCTTAACAGTTATAATAATTTTTTAGACTTTATTTGATTTTCTTATATTGTTTTACAGATTTATAGAGATTTATTTGCGGTTAATAATTGAAATATATATCAAATGTTAAATCAATTCAATTTGTTTTATTCTAATCTTTTTAAAAAAATCTAATGTAAACAGAAGAATATATTCGTTTAATCAGAAATAAATTTAATAATAATATTCTTCTGTTTCATAGAATTTCAATTTTGAATATTAAGTTTCATTTTAAACAGAATCAGTTATAAACTCAATAAAAAGAAACAAAACTCATAGAATACTTATAAAAGTCATTTGATCTGAAGGGTTCAGGTATTCTCAAATAGTATTCTTAAAATTTTGTGTAAAAATAATCTCAAAAATATTCAACATTTTTAGCTATTTTTGATTTTTTATTGTGAAAACTCTTCAACAAAGAAAACTAATTTTTTCCTAAGATTTATTGATTCTCAAAAGTAAAGAATAAGATTTCAGGAATACTCCAAAAAACGATTCTTAACAAACAGTTCAGTTCAGTTATTAAAAATTTAAAAATTAATTTTTTCTATAGTTCACTATTATTAAAAGCACTTTAAGAAAAGTTTCTAAAGATATATAACGTAATTGAGATAATAATGATTTATGTTATTTGTGATTAACAGAAATCTTAAACGTAATAATAAAATCTTATAATAAACTTTTGAATCTTTGCTCTTTAAGTTTTCTTTTTGTAGAGGTTTTTTGTAATTTTATGGTACATTAGTTTTTTGAAAAGTTGTTTGTAGTGCAGAAAAGACCATAGTTTTTATTGTTATTTTAAATCCCAGTTCTCTTCAATCTATTAGATTAAATTTTTTTCACAACAATATTCCTTATTTTAGGATTGAAGTAAACTTATATTTGCGCTCAACCGTTAAGACACAATAATTATAGAGAGGCGGAAAGGGTTAGACACGAGTTATCGCTAAGCCTAATGTGAAATGTTTCGAAATTACATAGAATTATAGAATATTCTTATAATTCTTTTAAAAATGAGTCATGCAGAATTCTATAGAATTTTCTGCGAATAAATTAAAATTTTGTAAAAATAAATGGTTTCCCAATACTATTCTATGGACCCAATAGTTGAATAAAAATTGTCAGCTTTTAAAACACCGAATTCTTAGGTTCTCAAACAAGAAAGGTCAAGAGAGGATATAAGCAAGATAGCTTTACAAAGTATCAAAGTATTTCATAAACTTTGAAAAATATCCAGCCTAGGATTTTAAAAAATATTCAAAGGGTATACAATTTTGTTTTAACATTACTAATTCCTACTAAAATGTATTAAAATTCGGTTAAATGAGGAAACCAGCTTTTAATTTAAAATGGGTTCTTAACATCAAAATGGGTTTAATTTGTCAAAAATGCAGGTTTTAACTAAGATAAGTTGTCATTGTTCTCATATGTTCCCCCTGATCCGTCATTTCATCCCATTCCTTACCCCCTAAAATGACCACTGCTCTATTCTCAATGAACTCAGGAATGCCCTGCAGTCCACAACTTTCCGCATCTCTTACTAAAATTGATTGCACACACACTATCGCAAGCTATATATTATAAAATTGAGAATAGATGATTTTTTAAAAATTGATTGCCTTTAATGAATTGAGTCTAATTCGGGTTGAAGTGAAGAAATCATTTCTTTTTTTCTTCCAGTTCTTATAAATAAGGAATAAAAAAGCAAATAAGTGTTGATAAATAATAAATATGTTCTAACATTTATAATTAATATCAATAAATGTGTTCCGAAATCTAATATTCTGTTGGAATAAGTGAAGGGAATTATTGGAAAAACATTATAAATAAATTACGAAATATTTATCTCTTTCTGACATTTCTGAACGAATTATTCATTTTGTAATAAAATTATAGAATTTGTTTGAATTTTTATTTTTTCATTTTTAACTTTGAATTCATTTTGTTTTTTAATATTAATCATTAGTCACTAATGTTCTATATTTTCAATTATTATAATGATATCAAACAAACAACATTTTAAAGGAAATATACAATTATTGAATTATAAGGACAATCAATAAAAAAAGGGTTTAACAAAAATTTAAATATTCCCTAAACAACTGAAGACATTTCAATTGAAAAAGTATCTATTAGATATACTTACTAATGGAAAAAATAATAATTAAATTTTTTGGATCTGATAAGGAATTTTCGAGATAACGTAAAAATGCAAAGGTCATAGCCGTAGACTTAACAGCAGGTGGTGGGGTGGAGGTAGGGGTGGGAAGTTGAAGTAGAAGAGTAGCACTTTCTTCCTCTTTTACTTCCCACCCTTACCCCTACCCCACCACCTACGGTTTAGTCTGTAGCTATGACCTTTGCATTTGTGATGTTGTCTCAAAAAATCCTTATCTAATAAAAAATTATATATTATTTTCCATTAGTAAGTAGATCTACTAGATACTTTTTACAAAATTGAAATATCTCCAGCGCCGTTTAGGAAATATTTAGATTTTTGTTGAATCATTTTTTATTGATTGTCCTTATACTGTATGTACACATTTAGGAGTGTTTTGTATCGATATTTTTATTATTCACTTTCTATTTATTATAACTACATTCAATATTCAATTTGATATTCGTTTTGATATTACAGAACATTATTTTATATCTTAAGATAGTTTCAAATGAGAAATATTCCCATATCTGTTATGTTATACAAAGGCAATAGAATAGTGTCTGAGAACTAATGAAAGAACGACTACAATCTTAATGTTCAGAGACCGAGTTGATGTCCATTTTTATTTCACTTTTGAACTCAGGGACATTTTAGGACAGAAGCATTTCTCTTCTCATCCCTGGAATGAAAGATTATTTCATTTGCTTCTCTTCTGTGAGATTATATTATTTGATTCGTTTATTTCATTTTCATTCTTCTTATAAAGATATTCTTATATGCATTGCATCGATAAGAGATAATTACCGGTAATTAATTTCTGGTTGAAAACAATTGAAGACTCAATTGATTTTTCATTTATAACAATCATTTAAATTCCTTATTACTTAATTAATATTTATAAAGAATAGAAAGTAGACTTATATTTAGTGAAAGCTTTAATACATGAAACAGAATTGATATCTATTTAAATGTGAGAAAAAATACAAAAGTTTTATTAATCTTTAGTGTTTGATTCAATTTTATTAAAAAATTTGTCAATTGAGAAATAATTCGGTATAAAACTGATTCAAAAAATAGTCATCAGCTTTATCAATGAATGTTTAAAATAAATTCTGCTTCAATTTTATGGTCAATTATTTGAAGAAAATTTTTAATCCTTCAATCATAAACTCTGGGCGTTTGGCCGAGTGGACTAACGGCCATGTCTCTGCTTAATAGGCAACAGAGTAGTGAGCTCGAACCCCTGCCCTGGGTGAGCAATCTTTCTCTCTGAGCTTAGGTTGTTGGGCCTGGGGCAAGATGACCACGTACCCAAACCAAGGTTCGTCAATTGGTAGTATGCGATCAGCTATCGCCACGAGCCTCGCTATACGGAGGGCCCAGGTGTGTTCTCTTGAATCTATGACACCATCTTCGCTGTCATACCTCTGAGTCAAGCAGTGCTGGGTTGAAATCCCCGGTTGAGCAGGGAGGAGGTCCCCCTAAAATGGGATTGGATACAAAAAACCTAATGCATTATGATTGAACATATATAGGAATGGTTTGAAAAAAATTTTGAAAATAGAATTGAATCGAAATATCATATTAATCTTAAAATTACATGGGTTTTTCACGTTATAACTTATACCTATTGTATTAGCTACTATTTATAAACTACCCATACAGGAACATGTTCAAACAAGTCACAAGTAAAATATAATTTAAAACTTACAATTATTAATCAATATGTGAAGTAGTTGTGTGTTTAGAAGTATGGGTTGAAATCTGATTTACATTTTGAAGTAAACTTTTGCGAATTTATTTATATAACAATTAAGACAATTATTAAATACTTTATAATAATCACTGCTTAATAACTAGTTTTCTATTATATTCTTCTTAAGCAATATCTTAATTGCATTCTATAAGACAGATGGAAGAGTGGATCAAATCTAATAAATTTGGTTCCGGATATAATAGTCCGGTGGCTTATACTACGGCATGGGTTGCAATGATTAGAGACCCGAATCAGACAAATGGATGTGCGTTTCCACAATCGCTTCAATGGCTAAGAGATAATCAGTTGAGTGACGGCAGTTGGGGTTCAAAATACCCG
>JAQFXN010003359.1:0-11079 GCA_034693365.1 Liacarus xylariae | reverse complement strand
ATACTGTATTGAAAATTATTTAAAAATAAAACATTATTGATTAACAATATATGGACAAATAAAAACAGGATGGATATTGTGTTCAATTTAAAATGATCCGCGACTGTATATATTTTTTAGGGTAATTTGTACATGCTAATATAATAGCATCTTAAAAATTCAAAATAAGCTTTTAGTATCCATAATTATTAAATTTTTCATACTTAAACTAAACTCCAACTATCTGTAAATTAATATTTATTTTAAATTTATGTTGATTAATTAATTAAAATGTTTGTGTAATAATGTAACTTTCATTTCAATAAAAGGTTTGACAGATTATTTATATACAGTAAAAGATCCCATTGAACCTGAAAGAGACATGTAATTTATTGGTAGATGTGATTTAAATATGAGATTTGAAAGTAAATAGAAAATTCTGATTCCTATCAAATTTTTTTGACGTTTACTTTCTGTCGCACCCAAAAAAGTGACATTAGGTTACAAAGCATTTACAACATATAGAAAGAGTTGAGGAAAAAAATCAAATATTAAATATTTTTTTGTAAACAACCATTGAATCAAATATAATGTAAAAAGAGAATAAAATGTGAAAGACATGGAATAAAGTATACGTGAGTTCATTGAAATTCGAGATTATTTTATTGTCAAAACTCAACGGAATATAAAAGTCTTTAAGCATTAAACGAAGATTTCTGAAAATTTTCATAAACCGATTCTGTTTTGTTGTTCTCAGGGAAAAGGACAGCCATATAATCATTATGTATAGCCCAAATACTGTTGTCTAACATTACTGTATTTCAAATTTCGCAACATATAAGTGAACAGAGACTAGAAAATTAATGGAACAAAGTCTTTATTGGTAACGGGGGTGCAGTGCCATGACTTTATGCTTTTATGCTCTACTGATTGCCCGTAGAGTTAAGAAAGACATCAGTAATGTCTGACATGATATCCTACAGACAGGTATTTACATAATACCACTTCTATATCGAGCAAATGACCTGAGCTATAGTGTGGCTAATGGCGAGAACATATCCATTACTTAATATAATAGATCATAATGCTATATTTTTAGATGATTTATCATGATAACTTTAACTACAAATTCAAATTCCAACATAAAAATAAAATCTAATTAATAAATGAAAACATTTTCAAACTTTTAAAACGTCTAAACTGTATTGTAAACTGTAAACTGAATTTGAAATTAATTAAAACATTAGATTCTGTTTTGATAACAAAGTTCATAAGCCCTTCCATTGATGTTAGTGTGAAGTTAATGGTATTTTATTAGATTATGTTTTATTCAATAAAACTTTTATTGACAATAAATAACTGACCTGTCAATAGATATGGCCACTAATGTGCAAACAGAGGCGCTAACCGATACGCCCTGAAGATAGGGAACAGCTTTGCAGATGAATCGTCCCAAAAGCCAGGCTATGAACCAGAATGAGAGAAAAGTGTTCATTAATTAAGCTTAAGAGTAATTAATAATAGATATTATTTTAAATCAGCGATTCGTTAATTAATTTCTGTTTATTTTATTTTTGAGAGTTGAATCAACTTATGATAAATAACTGAATATTAAATTAATTCAAAAATAAAAAGTTATGTCACGATTGGATACAATTCTTTGAATATTTCATTTTTGTTATTTGTATTTTAGTATAAAATGTCATTCATTTCTTTTTTTGAATATAAATAAAAACTGATTTGATTCACATTTCATTTCACTGAATGAAAACTTTGTTTCTTTATTGAATTTGACTATTTCTACAAAAAATATATTACTTTTTTTCGCTTAGAAAAACAAATTTTTACTTTTTTTACTTCAGAGAAAATAATGATAACTCTGTGATTGAAAATCCTTATTATTTTTTGCTACTGTTTTACGACAGAATATAATATATTTATTGCAAACAAAAATATTTATTTTGGAGTTTAATATTCTTATAGTGAAGATATAAAAATAGCCAAAACATAGTTGAATAAAGAATTTATTGCTGTATTCTCTATCCTTTAATAGTGTGAATGGCCAGAGGAACGGAATAATAATATCTCCTTATGATTGAAAAAATTTACAAATATTTTGTTTTCTGTGTAAAGATTTAGAACTGAAGACCTTTTCTAATATTCGGTTAAACCTTTGGTCCAGGGAGTTAAAGCTGATCAAGGGAACTGACAGTAATGTAATCAAGGTCTACCTTTCATCTTACTAGTTAATATTCATTAGTGTAAATCTGAAATTTTCAGACCAGGAGGAAGTAGGGTAATTTCTTGCTTAATTATATTTGTTGTTACTGTAACTCATGGGTAGATTATTTTTAAACTTAAATTAAGAATTTTGTTAAAAATTTAGTTTTTCTATTAAGAAAACTTCAATTTAAACTTCTATTGTTTAAAAATAAATCACATTTTAAAACAGCATTTGTGTTAAACCTTTTTTCTAGCCATGACCATTACCTTTCCATTTAACAGAAATATAGATTTAGCTATTCTGTACTTCGACTCTACAGACACATAGAGTACATACACTTTCATACATTTATTAATGATATATACTTTTATAGTCATTAATCCTTCAAAGAAATAATATAAAATTTCTTCTTAACTCGTCTGCACTGGAAATCAGCCTCAGGTTGAGTGCACTGCGAGACTAAATAATAATAAATTCAATTCAATTCAACTAAATTGGTTTCAATTTAAGAATAACCCGACTTGCTATTCTCTTAACTTGCTATTTAATCTATCTCTTTTATACCTATCATTGGAGAAATTTATTAATTATAATACATTTACAGATATATACTTTGTATGTCATAAATATTATTTTAACTCAAAGAATGATTTGAAATAAGAAAAGAAGAATAATATTTGAGGTTTTTATTTATTTATAGACTTGTCATTTGTAATAGAGATTAAATTTTTTTTAATTTTACGTTCACTTCTCAAACAATTGTATTCGGAATTGGCTTTCACTCACAAATCATTTAAATATTTTCTTTTTTAAGTGCTAGACTTGAATCTAAGCTTTTTACTTTTGTTATTTTACAAACAAGATAATATGTTTGTTCAGTGTATGTAGTACTGTATGTCTGATTGATTTTATGGGTTATGGTTTAGAGTAGGAATGGTTTTCTGAACTGATCTATATATCTGTTCAAAATATTATAAAATCCAATTACATTTTGTTTATAAGAGAAATAAGCATTGCTTTTAATTTTTAATTATTAAAAGGATTCTAATATTTAAAAGCAAATGAAGAGTTTTGTTTGCGGGAAAAGTTTGTTTTACATTACTTTACATTAATGCTGGGGAGAGAGAGAGAGAGAGAGAGAGAGAGAGAGAGAGAGAGAGAGAGAGAGAGAGAGAGAGAGAGTTTATATATGCATTACAGGAATGATAAATGAATAAAGAGATAAAATTTTGATATTAGATGGAAAGGAGAGAAAAATTCTATAAACTGTTAGTAAATCTTTGAATTCGAGGCACATTTGCACATTGATTATAGATTTATTTTATTCGTATCTTTAGAGCTACAAAAAAATTTATTCAAATATTTTTCATTTTTGTTATGTTTTTTATGGTTTAACTTACGGCCGAATATATTTCCAATGAGAGTTGGAGGCAAACAGAATATAACGACCAGGAGATCAGCCAAAGCGAGATTACCCACAAATCTGTAGAACACTTTGTTTGATGAAACGGAAACTGAGTTATTCTTTTGCTTTCTTAATGCATATATAATCCATAAAACACTGAGATTCCCAATGAGTCCAATTAGGAATACAATGAGATAAGCAATCAAATAGGCTATAGTCCAAGTGATTGAGTGACGCAAATAGCATCCAAACGATAGATTACATACGTTTTCAAAGTATTTGTCTTTAGTTTCTATTTCTTCAATTGCCGTAAATATTGTATTACTTTTATTAAAGTTTAGTTCTTTTAAAGTTTTATTAATCGTCTCATTCATTATAACAATCTTTACTGTTGTATACATTCAATCATATTTTGCCACAAATTAAATGTTAAAAACTTTTTTTTATATTCTATTCTTTAGGTTCTCATATATTAAGTTAGTTTTTAGTTTAAGATATGATTTTTCACAGAAACTAATTATAATTTTTTGATTATTAATCGTATTTATAATTATTAATAATTAGCGAAAAGTTTTATAACGACTTATAATATTTAAAGCTGTGATTACTTTTCAAACTCCCATTTGAATACATAGTTAAAAACCTCAAATCTCAATAGAAATTTGTGTGGTTAGAAAATAATTAATTAAGAAAAATGGGAACAAGACTTTCTAATTTTAAATCATTATTGAAAATGAAATTAGATTTTTATTTCTTCTTTCTTTTTTTTTGTACGGAATAAAGAAAAAGATTAAAATATGAGAAATACGTTCAAAAAGAAAAAGAAATTTTCATTTTTCGCATATTATTGAAAGATAACTAATTGCACGCAAAATAAGAAACGGAGTGAAACGCATCACATATTTTGAAAAGAGATATCTTTAAAGCACATGAAATATAAGTCTTTTCTAGTGATGAGAAAAAATCTTTGTTTAAATGCCAGACATTTAAAAATAAACGCATTTATAACAAAAAATTTCCTCAAATAAAATCAAAAAACTTTTTTTTCGAAATAAATGAAAACAATATATCGTTTGTAAGAAAATAAGAATCGTTTTTATATTCGTTATTATTCATGAGGTATACCTCCAGTACTTCTTATATTTCTTACGAGTGTTTCACAACGTATTACTTCTCTCTTTCACTCATTCATACCGTTTAATAGACGGTCAGAAATAGTATTAATACTTGTGTTCAAGAATTTTGTGAATCACAGAAGTTTGGAGTAGAGTTCGGAATGAAGAATATGCGCACAAATATATTGGTTCAGCCAATTGTTGTTCTGGTCGTCGGAGTAGTGAAAAGAGAAAAGACAACTTTACTTAGAAATGCCTGTTTTAACATTATTTCGGATGATTTTTCAATCTTCTGTTGGTATAACAATAGGAAAAAAGTGTATATATTCTTGTAATTCCTGTCCATTTTATCGATGCGTTTATATGTATTCTCTATCTCCCTCTCCTCATTCCGACTCTTTCTCTCACTTTCCTTCTCCTTCTCTCTGATGACTTAACATCTTTTGTGCACAATATTTCACACATAAACTGTTTATTACAGTCAACTGTATGTGAAAACTATTGTATTTTATTTGGGAAATACTGTGATTCAAAATCATTACTCTTTTGTGTATATCTGATGTCAAAGAAATAGAGAATAGTTTTGTGCTTAACATTAAGTCACTTAAGTATTATTAAGTCTTTGACAAAACCTTAAGATAATTGTCAATAAATAGAAATTCTAGTCATTTGATAGAAGACGTGAATAAATTAGTTAATGAAAAAAATCTAATTTAATTGAATTGAGTTTTGAAAACAATTTATTTGATTTAATAAACTTTTAAAATTCTATATTTCCTGATTCGACACTTTCTCATTTAGCTTATTATTGCCTCTAATTTGTATAAATAAAATTAAATACTAAATACAATATTTTATGGAAAGCAATATTTCTTTATTTAATTACTTTTACTTTGAATGGCATTTAGTTATTGAAATCTGGGCTCAATTCTTCAAATTACTCCTTATATCCCCTGACTATGTTGAGCTTGGTCATCCCTGTCTTTTACCTTTACAGTAATACCTTGATAGGTGATCAAAGACCATAAAACTTTCCATTTCCTAAATACAATACTTCTCTTTCAAACTATTGATAAGAAAAAAATAAATGACTTTCTTTTAAAGCAGAAATAAGTATCGGATCTTAAATAAAATGTAAGAAAAGAAACTAAATATTAATATTTAAGCAGAAAATAAATTCCCGACAAAATATGCACAAAACAGAAAGAATAAAAATCAAATGAATGTCTCATTAAATAAATACTTGAACAGCAATTTTGTTTCTGTGCAAATATATCAGAATTATGTTTTGGATCAGCAAAAAGAATAAGAATATGAAAGAAGAATTTTTTTTTGAGGAAATGGAAGAAAAATCTAAATTTTCATAAATATCTCAAGAGTTAAGTAGAAATATATTATTTTTAAGGAATATTTTTCATCAAAATTATAATACATTGCATAACATTAACGTTGTTTTATGTTGTTTAATCAGAAATAATGTGAA
Organism: Liacarus xylariae; assembly: GCA_034693365.1. Lineage (NCBI taxonomy): Eukaryota > Metazoa > Arthropoda > Arachnida > Sarcoptiformes > Liacaridae > Liacarus > Liacarus xylariae. The sequence continues at coordinate 4,873 of JAQFXN010003359.1, read as the reverse complement.
CAAAAGTGTATATATTTTCTATTTATCTTTTAGTTAAAGTGATGTTTGACTTTATTTAAGGCTGCGATCAATTGCTTTAATGGTATTTAATTCTAAAGAGTTTTTCATTTTGGAGACACAAAAACAGGCGAACCCAAGGGAGAGTAGAGTAGGGATTAAACTACAAAACCACATTGGTGAAAAAACTAACCATAGAAAAGCACATATGCCCTTTCTCTCCATGCTTGTCCACGAAGACACTATTTCTTCAATAGATTCTAAAAAAATTGACAAGATTCTGTATGAAATCTCAATTTTGTGAAATTCTTGTCAAACATGACAAAATTCTCAATAAAATAGTTTAAATTTTGTTAAAATACCTTAAATTCTTTAAGATTGTGTAATTGCTTAATACACATATCTTAAGGATGGACAATGGGTGGTATAGCCAAAATACCCTTTATCTTCGAAAAATAACTCAAATAATGGGATCAAGAAAGAATGAGCAATTTTGAGATATCTTCCCCCTAGAAATTTTGAAAAAAATGACGACGAAGGGAACGTTTTCTGAAATATTATGTGAAAGTGAATGGAAAATAAATAAAATAACAGAATTTTGTAAAATACTTGCTAGATTTAGTCGAATTCTGTTAAATTCTTGCAAAATTTATCGAATAATGTAAATTTTAATTATATTCTGGAAGAATTTGACGATTGAAAAATACCCCACCCTATACCGCTTGTGAATTTAAGTTCATTGCCCACCCTTACCCATCTCTGGAACCTCAGATCAAAACCGATAAAATGATAACATCACACAATCCCCTGAACTCCCTTAGGCACTTTCCAGAAAATAACTCGTAATGATTCTGACCTTGGACATTTCTGCATAGAAAAATTATTCCAAAAAAGTAGAGAACATATAAAAGCGATTCGCTTTTATACTGATATTCCCAGTGCTCTATATTTTCATTCTAATATCATAGAAAAAACTTACCGGAATGTCAAATACTATATATGCAAACGAAAAACTGTTGGAAATAATACTAAACGATAGCTAAATATTTATAAAGCGTAACACAAAATAAAATAAAGTCGAAGAAAAAACAAAACAATAATTTTTTTCGATTTTCAACACAAATTATTTTTTTTCGTCTGCAAATTGTCGTTTTCTAGATTTTCTTTTGTTTATTTTTCTATGTCAGCCATTGAAATTCAGGTGCAAAAACTTTTCATAACTTTAATGTCAGACCTAATGAGACTCAACAGTCAAAACCATATTCTCTCTAATCTCTTGATATGGCTGTGAGTATCAGAAACACAAAGTAGAGTACAAATGCTTATAATAACACTCATTATTATATCAAATTCAGAAACTTTTTAATTTCAATGGTTGTTAGAGAACATAACTAATAATAATTAGGACTCATTTTTTGTGCTCATATAATATCTCGTATCTGAACAGTAATTTTCATATCTAACGCTCATAATTAAGTAATTATAAAATAAGCACAGGTTATATGAAATTATTTTCATTTAAATTAATTGAAAACATTATATAATTTGAAGGCAAAAACATTTTTCAAATTACGAGATGATATATAAGATATTCTGTATTTCACTAATAAAGATTCGAAAGTATTTCTAATCAAATAATTTATTTTTAGTTCATTTTTGAATTATTCATAAAAATATTTTTTCGCAAAATATTATGTCATTAGAGAGAAGATTAGCGTTAAGTACTTAAAAGCCTTTTGTTAGTACTTGTGTTCTCTATTATTACATAATGTTCTCAGTGTTCAATCAAACACGATATTCATATTGAAAATAGTTATGTCATAACGATTCTGACATAACTAATTAGGGATACACAAGGCTTTTGGTCAAAATAAGACCTGTGATTATTAAGGACTAAACCCATAGCTATTTTTCTAGTTTTTGGCAAACCTTTGAGTTTATATTATTTCCAATAGGCAGTCGTCGGATCTGTGAGTGCATATTTTTTTGATGCAATAGTTTTACTGCACAGGATACAAAATTTTGTATTATTATCGTACGATTGTTTTACTACTCATGAGATTTCAAATAAACAGACGATTTTAGTGTTGAAAAATATCGTCTGTTTTGGTAAATAATTGCTTTCAATCCAATATTAATAGCAGTTTCTTTAAATTATTTAAATTAAATAACATGTCTTTAATTACTCATATTAACTAATTAAATCATATTCAACAATATTTCATTTCTAATAGAAAAAAGTAAAATTATCCGTTAATAAAAATTATGTTTCAATTTCTTTCGTTTTCCCAATCTATGGATTTGATGTTTCACGTGCATCACTATTGCTTAAGACATTATAATTTTACGATCCACACAATCGTATAGACATGTGCAGTAAGTCTATTGCATGGGGTGAATATGCACTCAAAATTCTGACGGAAGTTCAAGTCCAAAGACGGTTTTTACAAATTAATACAACCATTTGTTTTAAAAAAGTTTAAAATAAAATGACAATTAATAATTTTACATTTATTATAGACCCAAGTTAAATACCGTACAAACGATTAGAATAAATCATTTTGGTGCATTGTGTTTTATATTATTAACAATAATAATTTGTTATGTTAAATTTTTATAATGTTGTTTTGTTAAATTAATTATAAGATTTTCTGTCAATTTTTAAAAGTAAAATTTTGTTCATTATTTCAATTGAGTCTATGAAAGTTAGTTATGATTGTATTTAAAAATAATTTAATAACTCTTAGAATTGAAAAGGGGTTTTAAACTACTGAATGCAAAACAAATGCACTTATTAGCCAGATCATTTACAATTTCATTTTTTGTCTGACTGTTTGTTGTTCTACTTGGAATATTTCTATTCTGCTTGGTATACTTCTGTTCCATATTTAGAGCTCAGGGCGATTTCATGGCCAGAGACCTCTTTGGTTACCTCTGGATTTTAGCATCAAAAAGAATAAGCAAATGATTTATTGCATTCAATATCTGTGCATAAATTAAACACCAGAGAAAAATTGACAGCTTTTCGGAAACACAATTGAATATAATGTGCTTTTCAAATGAAGTGCTCTTGAAATGAGCCAAAATTAGTTAACATAAAAACGATAGACAAAAAATGTTAGTGAACTCTATTGTAGTTTTTAAAACCAATTATTCATTTGAGTTAATAATACTGATTGACTAAAACATAAGTTAAGATATATTAACTCAAATATAAAGTTATAAAATATTGGAATCATTTTTTAGGGAAGAGTTCATTCAACTAAAACTATCTTTACTACCAAAATATTAAATCAAAATTTTGTTTAAAATCCATACTAAATATGATTAATATTGTATTTTATTCAGTAAAATAGATTATAGTATTAAGAATTGATTTCAAAAAAATATTTTCCAAAAGAAATATTTTTTGTGTTAAGTCTACATTAAGTCTGTATTGTTGTGATCATTAATATTATAACTTATCTCTGAATAAAACAGTTATCGACGCGAATGTCAGCGAAAATTTTTCATCATTTGTTGTCATCAAAAATATATAATAACATATAAGAAGTACTTTATATCTTGAGAATTGATTGCATTTCGTGGCACAAAAACATAAGAAGAATGAATAAAAGGCAAAAACATTAATAATGAGCAATAAAAGCAGGGATCGCCAAAATATAGCACTCTCTAAATCAAAGAATCTAAGAAGCTTATAAATACGTACATTATTAATTAGAATTAATAACATCCTAATTTCCTACTCTTCTCATTCAGCATAGAGAGATTGATTTCAAATTTTATTTAATTAAGCTAGCACATTGCAAAAATCAGATATCGTTAAGAAAATTAAGTATACTAATTTCTCCAATAATTGTTTCGGATAAATTACAGTAGTTTTAGTAGAAATAATTATTTTTTCTGCCAATAGTAGTTTTCAATTAATAAGAGAACTTTATTAAAACTATAAAGATATTCTTTTATTGTTTCTTTTTTATTATCAGTTTATCATGTCACTTAGCCAGCTCATCGTATATCCTTTACCCTGTACCATCAGTAATGTCAAACTTGGTGATCCCTTAATGTGAATGCTCTTCACAATCAATATTATGATTCCGTTTATCCATACAATGATAAGTACTTATATTCCTTTAATATTTTTCATTTCTATTCTTTGCGTTCATAAAACATGGAAATTAAACATTTTTTTCTGAAAGGGAAAACACATTTATTTGTGAACATGACTTTCAAGCCATTCAATGACATCGAAAATCTGGGCGTTATATCACTTAACATATATTTAAAAACAGGGTTTTGTGATTTTTTGCGTGCATTTATTCTATTCTTATATTAATAGCTATAATATTTTGGAATTTTTTCGGTTATTTTACAAATACTCAGTATTTTATTCTGACATAAGGAAGTGAATCCAAAGGCTTAAAGACAAACCTGATTCTTAAACAAAATTCAAATTAACGATATTTTCAACTATATGATATAATATCTATAACAAATAGTCTTTTTACTTTTGTTTTTTTCCAACGGAATTTCACTTAATTATGCGCAAATCTAACTACCCTTCCTAATCTGTGTAACATTCAATCATATTATTTGTGATATTTTACTACACAATTTAAATTTAAAATAAAAATAATAAATATTTTGGTGTAAAATTAATTTTTTGCTTTTATTTTATTTATGTCAATAGTATTGACCTGTGCTTAACACTAGTGGCTCTGAGGGTCACTTATCGTTACATTTCTTATACTGTTTAAGAGGTGGAGTCAGTCTAAAAGAAAGTGTTCATAAATATCATTACTAGAGCAAGGGAAAAAAAGGTCTATAAATTTGTATTATTTCTCGCTCAATTTTAAAACAATGAAAAGTGTGCGAG
>JAQFXN010003358.1:0-11080 GCA_034693365.1 Liacarus xylariae | reverse complement strand
CTCTCTCCCTTCCAATCCCTGATTTCATGTCTAATAAGATAATGAATTGTTTTTTCTTATGCCATACAAACGCCAATTATTCTTCAAAATTACAGAACAGTTTTTATTTTCACTGAATCGATAAGTATTTATCTATTTTTTAAAACAGTATTTTCTCTTAAATTCTTTGCTTTTTATTTTGTTTTTTTTCCTGAAATATGTTTTGTCTTTAATTCTGGTTAACAGTAAATAGTGATTGCGTTGAACGTCTGGAAATTTTTTCATTTAGAAACATAATATTCTGTTTGTCTGAGAGAAGGTATTTATTAAAATGTCTAAATGTTAAGGGAAGGAAATTCTTTTGTATTTTTATCTTTTATATAATTTCATGTTTAAAATTTCGAGCATTATATCGAATTATCAATGCTTTTCCGAATTAGTTTTCAGGATTTTATTTTCAAATGCCTTTCAATTTAAAAGTGAAAATTTTCAGTAATTAGCAAAATATTTCACTTTTAAAACATATCTAAAGATAGAAAGATATGTGAAAATAATTCCACACATTATATATATGATTGAACGTCAGAAGAAAGCTTAACACAAAATCTCATTGAATTAATGAGTAGTTCGAGAGAGAAAGAGAGAGAGAGAGAGAGAGAAAAATTGTCAAAAATGTCTTTTTTCTTTTGAGTTCTGGATTCTAAAGTGAAAGACATTTTTCTATTTTAATGATCGCTAAAAAATATCTTTTTTAAGTCAAACCAAGTGAAAGCGCAAAAAGTAATTTTTAAAAAAATCATTTGAATTATTACTGATTAATCAAATTTTATAATGAAAACAAATCAAATTTCCAAAGTAAATTGTTTAAACTATAAAATCAGAGCACTTGGAAATTATACAGTCATTTAATTTCGATCCATATCTAAAAATTTTTGTGCCATTAAAACACAACTGAGACCTGAAATCGATGGCAAACAACTGATAACATTAAATAAAAACTCTACTGAATTTCATACACTTATAGACTATAATTGACATTAAAAAATATAAATTTTGAACTAAAGAAGAGAATCCATTTTAAGGTTTATTGCCGGTTGGGTTTGGAGAGAATGCAAACGACCTGATTATATATGCCTAATATATAAATAGAGAGCATATAATGACAAGAAACCGAAGGCACCGCTCCTCTCTGTGCTCATTGCAATTGCAATCCAAGTGCCGTATAATATACTGTTACAGTAGTAGACCTGCAAAAGCTTATCTCAATTACAGGCCATAATAACTTATGCAACTCTCGGGGAGTCCAGGGTTTTAATGGCAGACATTTATTTTTTTCGTTAAGGATTATCCCTCTATTTTATAAGTAATATGTTTTCTCTCTCTTTCTCTCTTCCCATCATTAAATTAAATTAAAAATTTGTTGTTTCCTTTTGAGTCACAAATTCTTGTTTTTCTTTTTTTTTCGTTTTTCAATAGTTTAAAATTTTCTCTTCTTTTTAAAAGTGAATTTTCTAGAGATTTAATTTATATTCTCTTGATATCAATGTGAAGATCTTAAAGGAAATTCTGTTTTAATGTTTCTATTTTATAGGATTTATTTCATCTGAAAATATAAATTGATTTTTTTTCGAAACCAAATTAGCATAAAATGTCAAATAAATTGATTAATTTTAATACATTTTAGATATGATTTATAATTGATATTTGAACTTAAATTCAATTCAAAACCCGAATGCAATACAAAACCAGAGAACTTAACAAATGTCAGAATCCTATCGATGTCTAAACTGATGAGTTTGTGATATATGGAAAATATGTTTTTTATCACTCATTCATCACAACAGACACGACTTGTAGGTGTGATTAGCTTTGGTTGTAATAACACGCCATTTGATGGATGAACCAAACGGTATGATAATTGAAGTAATAGTGAAGAAGTAAAGGCACCAACGAATGCATGTTTTGTGTTATGTTGATAGTGGACTAAATTTGTAATATCTATGTCTCATAATGTTTGCACAAGTAGTGCCACTCCATATATATTGTGTGAGTGGCCATAGAATCATCCTCTCAATGATGCTTCTGTCAAATGTGTCAAAATGACCGATGAATAAGCCATGAAAAATTTGCTCTCATCTCTTATTCCATTACCAGATCCATGTCCCGACAGTGGAACTGACACTTTACCAATAGATTATATTAGTCAAAGAATATAAAGGTTAGCACTAAGACTAAGACTTGTAATATTAGGATAGATAATGATATATATGTTTGGCCACTACTCTATGTATTCATATATCAAATGCTCTGATTGGCCACTAATTAATGATTTATATGACCGACAACTTTAAGAGTCTCTTTGAGTGAAAGCATAATATATTTAATGCTATATTTGTCGTTCAGAATATCTTATTTTTTTTTATTTTAATAATTTAATAAAAATATCCGAAATATTGAACTCTAAATCATTTTAATTAGTGTTTATTCAATTTTATTTATGATTAAAATTTAAAGTTTATTCAAATAATAACCTAAAACATCCATTAAAACCCATTTCTAATTTCTATTAATCTCATTGATTATCATTTGTAAAAATACTATTTTCTTTCGGAAAACCATATTCTCATCACATAAAACACCATTTGGTCCGAAAAGACTGCGGAAAAGTCGATTTATAGTAAATATATATAATATATTGCGATTCGATATCAAAGAAAAAATAAGTGGATATTATATATTGAAATTGAGAGGCAATAAAATATCCATAAATATGAGTTTAGAGGATCTAAACATGTTTTATGTAAGAGTCAGTGTTAGAAAGAGAACATTTCGAGGATTTCGTTTCAGTCTTTTAGGAAAGACTACTAAAATAGTGACAAACTATATCAGACTTTCTCTCTCTCTCTCTCTCTCTCTCCGCTCTTATTCTCTAATGTTTTATATTATTATTCAGTATAAGTAAGTTTGAGAAAACTTTCAAAATATATGGAAAAGAATACTTAGTTATACAGAAGACTGTTGTAGAGCAGAGTTAAGTTAGTCCAAGAGAAACAGTATAACAGTATGCGCATTGAATTTGAGAGTCCAATATATTCTGGGAAAATGGATACCAAATATATGGACTTCGATTTGGAATTCCAAAGGAGGCGTAAATTTCTGAGAAACTCATCTTTTATAAGTTAGTCCAGTCGTCACTTATAACTTATTATAGACATTACGTAAGTGAAGGAATAAATATATATATATTTTATTTTACCATTCGTTTCATACATACATAACATTTATATAATTTTCCCCAAGAAATAGATTGAAAACAAAATCGAGAGAAGAGATGTAGAAATGATATTCACATAACATTGAATTACATTTAGAGTTAAAATAAAAAAGAGAAATCTGTCGTTAAATATAATATCTGACAGTTTTTTTTTCTTTATAACATTTAAAGATCAAAAATATATTAAATGTCATCAAATTTAAAATGGTTTGTAATTAGAGCTTTATCTATTTATCTATTTATTTATTTATTTATTTTTAGTTTTTGAATAATCATGTTTATAAATTGAAGTTTAATTATTTAAAATACACAAAATTGCCTCCTTTTCTAATTTAAATATTAAACTTCAATTTTATATTTGAATTCTTTGCAATTTCTTTAAAATTCTTATCCCATAAATGCAAAGAATATATTTATATTTAAATACTATTAACAATTATGTGAATATTTTTACACAAGAAAATAATTGAATCAAACATTTAAATAATTCAATATTTCTTTCTATTATATTTAGAGATGAGCAGAGGTCAGGCCCAGGCTAGCCTGAGGCTGGCCTAGGCTCGAGGCCAGGCTCTAGGAGATCTGCAGGTCTCCAGGCCAAGGCTCATGTTAAAAAATTATGGACCTAGGCCAGGCTCATGGCCCAGTACTATGGGCCTGGTTTAGCCTAAATTATATGTAACAATAAATAAAGTAAAACAAATTTTGGAATAAAGTAAAAATTAAAAATTGTTTTTAGCTCAAAAATTCAATTCACTTGTCAGGTATAATATTTTGCAAAATTTTCGCGATATGGAGGGAATATTGCAGTGGTTGCCAGACTCAGAGAGTGCCTTAAATGCCTTAGAGTTCAGATATCGCCGAGATAATAAATGCATGGTACTTTTCACATCATTTTAGGAGGTCAATCACAAGAATGTATTTTGGGAACCCTTGCCTTTTGTTTTTGAAAAACTGCATTTATTTTTGCTTTAATCTTCCAATGATATCCGATAATTGTCGACCAACACCCCCTAAAATTTTTAAAAAATACTCCTCGCTGATCGACCTTCTAAATTAATGTGTAAAGTATCTTGAGCTGATTATTTCGGTTATATCTCAACTCTAAAGTGCTTTCTTGCACTCTCTGTGTCTGATTACCCCTGGTGTATTGGTTATACCCTACTACTGTACCTTCCCAAGATTGATACTGGAGGCCAGGCTCAGGCCGAGGCTCCTAGAGTTCAGGTCCAGTCTCGTGACATTTTTATAGGCCGAGTCCCAGTCTCGAAATATTTTAAGCCTAGGCTCATGAGGCCCAGGTCTGGGCCTGTGCTCATCACTAATTATAATATATAATTTATAATCAATGCAAAACAAGTCTTTGTTGGAAATATTTTTGGCTAAAATATTTAAAAGTGTATAATATTTAATAGTTTGTAATTCAAATATAAGTATATATCAGAAATCATTTATATTCTAACCAATAATTTAATGTAGAAATCAAAGCACATTTAATTGGCTAATAATCTAGAATTCGTGTGAAATTCATATTTTTATTTAACATATAAATATTTTTTTGGATATTTTTGAATTCATTAATTATATTTTCAAAAGTTGATAATCAATAATTGGACACAAATTGATTTTAAGTCATATAAAATAACTTAATAAACAATTTTTATAAGAAAATTGATTTTAATATCTAAACAGCTATTAAGAAAATGATCGCAAATTTTTATTATTAAAAAAAAGGATAAAAATATGATATTTAGGACATATTTAACTTAGAAATTAAAATAATTATCATTGAATCTGTAATAAAAAATCACCCATTAATGTGATACTTAAAGATAAATTGATTTTTAATTTTATGATTTAAAATCATTAAAATAATGTGTTCATTAAGTTTACACAAAATATATACAGAATTACAGAAATCATGTCTTCATAAAACCAAAACAAAAAATAAGGGGAAAATTTTGAAATTACTTAATCAGCGCAGACATAAAAAAAACACTCAAAAAAGTATTTTTCCAATACTTACTTTTGAAAAGATTAACACAAAAAAATGTGAATAAATATAGAAATATATTTTCAGACAAATATAAAAAAACGAATTAACATTAGAAATGAGAGAAAATAAAAATCTGAGAAGAAAATGAAGAAAACAAAATAGAGAACTGATGAACCAATTTCTTAAAAGCATTAAAGATTGTTAACACTTAACAGCAAAAAATCGTAGATAACATCCATTTAGAGTTGACAAGTGATTACAAGTATGGCTTTGGTTTCATTGCCGTCTATTGGTTTCATCGCACAATTATCTCCATTGACAAAATGTCTTGAGCGCTGAGCGTTATTAAGTTATCAGGTTATCATCAGAGTGTTGTTCATTTTTTGTAATCTCTCTCTCCCTCTCTCTTTCCCTTCCTCTCCCATCTCTCTCTCTCTCTCTCTCATTACATCCCTACACACCTCACAAACGCACTTACACTCCGACATATATACAGACTATACTCTAAACGTTTAGCCATAGCTTTATTTGTGAGAGCGATCGCCCTTTTATTATGTCTCTCTATTCTCTTATATATCTATTTTTTTTGTCTGAGTTCTACATTCAGAGCCCCAAAGAACTACAGTTTCAAAAAACTGGACACTCGTCAGATAAATGTTTTATCGATTGGCCATTGATTTTTGTCCAAAATACTAAACTAGAGTTTATGTATGTCCAGTGCTATTCTCTCAATAGATAATAATAGATTTTAAAAAAATTGTTTTTTTATTTCAACTTCAAATTTAGTTATCATCACAAAAAAATTGGACACTTTATAGACACAAAATTATGATTAAATAAGTCGAAAAAGTATAAAAACCCAAAATAATCAAAGTATTGGCGAATTTGTCATTCATTTGGAAAGCTATAGAATAGTGTGTTTGTGTTCATACAATATATTGTTTATCTGAGGCGCGACTTAAAGGGATATATAATTCCAACGAAGAAACCGAATTAAAGAAGAGAAAAAAAAGTTAGAAAAGAGTGAAAAAGAGAATACGATTGGCATTGAAGTGGACTTTTGCGATACGCTTATGATAGAGAATAAGACGAGTGTAGAAGAGAAGTAGGAATAAAATAAAATGAGAGGAATTAAGCCATAGAGTAAAGTAATTCACGTTATTTTTTGGCCAAAGATGTGCAGAATATCAGTGGTTCTGTGAAAGTCAGTTGTAAAGTATCACAACTTATTCTCACTACACATGCATGCAATCCATTGCACTCCATCTGACTGTTGGCTGCTATGGCTATAGTGGCCACTATTGAAAACTATATCTCTCTTTTCTGCTCGTCTTCTCTCTCTCAGCCTCTTATTGAAACTCCATTAGTATATGCTTTAGTGGACACTATAAAACGCTTGATTCTCAATACGATAGGACAGCGTCGAACTGAATTTTCATTCATCTCAATTGTCACACCATTCCTGTGCTCTGCATTCGCAGCACAATTTTTTTCTGCAGCAGAGAAGAAATGGTCAAAATCTTGGAGCAATACTTCTCTCTTTTTTCAGTTCACTAATACATTCTCTGATATTCTCTCTCTTTTTTTCTCTTTTATTTTCATTTTGTTTGCGAGACTTTAATATATTTTATAAGCGAACAGTTGACAAGTCAGTCAGCGCTGGGTTAAGGGCTATTGATTAAAAGCGTAAGAGAGAAAAAATAAAAGAATGGACTGATGCTAACGGCCAACGACCAATACATCCCTTAAGGTATTCGTGCAAATAGTGTATTGGGAATGAGTCCAAACCAATGGACAATGGCTTCGATTGGAATTAGAATGAGAGGCAAATTGGAATAAGCAATAGTAAAAAATAGCCGCACAGTAAAGCACAGAGACATTGCAAGACAGCAGGAGAGGAGAGGAGAGGAGAGAGAGAGAGAGAGAGAGAGAGAGAGAGAGAACAGGCAATGGTCTGAAAGAGCATCTCTTATTCTTATTGATGTAGTTATAGAGAAGAGGCTATAATATCGTTGAATATATAAAACAAAACGGTCTGATGAGAGCTATAAACTTAAATTATTGGTGTTGAGCACACAAATGATTAGTAGAGGGCTATACTTATAAATAGTCTGTCCAGCACTGGTCATAAAAATCACATGCATTTCAATATATAAGTTGGGAGGACTTTGACAATAAGAGAGAGCACATACCGCAGACTTACATAATTTTATATGTTATGACCAGAGGCTCGACAATTTCGGAATAAAAAGTGTTAAATTTCGTTCGTAAAATCGGAAGAAAACACTGAAAATTCGGAATAACATTTCGGAATTAAAAATGAAAATTTCAACTATTTTAAGGAAGAGAGGGTAAAAGTTGGCATTTTTAAACCAAAATTTTCATAGATTTTGTCAATTTATAAATTGGGTTCTCAAAAAACTCACCTGATTTGTTCGTTATCTCCTAATCGGTGAAGATTTCCATAATTATGAAAGGTCTGAGATATAGGGAAAAAGTCGTATTTACGAAATTGTCAGGTCTCTGCTTATGACTGACATTAAATGTAGGCCCTGTTCGATGTGCGCCCAGATATAGCTTATAATACTTACTTACAGTACATGTGATCTGCTTATTATGATAAATATGTGCTCTTCTGTGGTCAGCGGTCATAGCAATGAAAGATCACCAGAGATTCGGATTCAAACACTGATTATTATGTTCTCAGACTTAGAATCAGACGTTTAGCACAAAAGTGTGACTATTTTAAGACAATAGGAAGGAAGTAGAAAGAGAGGGCACTGTAGAGAGTCGTGGGATTCATGCGATAAACTAAACATAAATGTGAGACCAAAGTTGAAATGAGATGTAAATATAGTTATGGTTTTGTTTTATCAAAATTCTATTCAAAAAGTATTTTAGAAAATCTTAAAATAATTCAATTGTTTTGTCAAATATATTATGTCTAACATAAAGCACAGCATAACGAGGGCTAAACAAAAAAAAAGTTAATTTTCAATGCTTTTAAACATATTGTTTGCGATTTTGTTATACTAAAGCAGACTTTTTTTGGTCAGTCATAGGCAAAGCACGAAACTTAATAATTCCCTATTCATGCAAACATAAAACGCTGAGAATATTCTGCTTTTTCCAGTGGAGAAAAGTGCCGTTCCTATGGAGATTGAATCCGTGCAAATGTATTAGAGGCAAAGCATTATTCGTATTATAACTATTATAATGTTCATCATTTCATATGGACTGGACTGACCGCCACAACAATTACTCTTTTGACTTCTACTCTATTCTTCCTCTTATATATATTCTCCCAGTTCTGTATTTTAGGGCACAAATGACCAAAACATTATATATGTATTGTGTATAGTATTATATATTTGCATTACTTATTCGAGTTGAATAAGTTTTAGTTGAGTAGAGAGAAAAAAATAGATTAAATTTGTAAATACAGTATTATATAGTGTAATGCAAAAACATTAAATCTCACTGAATATAAGTATAAATTTGATTTTTGGGTATAATTTCATGAGTGCTATTAAACATACGGTCAAAGAGAAAAGGAATAAATAACAGAATATATAAGCAAAACACGAATGAATTAATAATGTATTCATTCATTGAAATACAGCACAAATTGAATAACAAAATTGCAAAAAAATAAAACAAAAAAACAATACAAAACTCTAAAAGAGATTGCTTTGGAACAAAACAGGGTTTCCTTTCTGCACAATCACTACTACACAAAATTTCTTTTTAAAAAAGTGGCCGAAAATATATGATTCATAGGAAACCTAATCTGTTTTTCTATTTAATGGCTCCGATGGCGGCATCCATTGGATCTGTTGGCAGCAAAATGTGATCATAACTTTGGTTTTACGATTGTATAATTCAAACATTTATTTTACAACAATTTTATTTGATATTCAATTATGATTTAAATATATTTTAAACATGAAATTTGTTGAAAGCTTATGATTGTCAACAGACTTTAGGTGCCTATTATAGGAAAAGATAGATTTTATAGAATACTTCAAAAATTTTATTGTTTTAAACAAAAAATAAAAGACTGAGAAAATGATGAGCAAAAACATAACATTTGCAGAATTATTTGTTAGACCAGAATAAAGGAATAGTGTGTTGGAAATGATACTCAGGTGGCAATAAAGTTAAGTTATAGCCAGTCGTGAGTGGAATCTATGGATAATCTAAAAACTAACAAATAGTATGTATTGCTGTCGTGTCTCTCCTGAAATAAAATATATATACATGTAATATATATATACAGCCAGAGAGTATTGGCCACCGAAACGGTGAAACTTATTCTGAGAGACAACTACTGACTACTGAATCATATGTGCATAAAAAATAGAGCGCTTTTGTCTGAATATGTGTTTTGAGCAGATTTTTTGCTATTAAGATGAACTCAACTTCAAATTTAACAAATACTAAGGCATTACTAGGCATTGGCTTCACATATATTTGTGTGTGATGTGGGGCTAAAATGGCTCTTAACGTGATTTATTTGTTTCAATTTCTATATGAATGTGTGCTCACTCTGTGCACTACTATTGTAACAGTCATTGAGCCCCTCATGAGTTTGTCTGTATATTCTTTATCATAAGCGAAATGTTTTTCATAATACAGTCAAATGATGGCGAAATCGAGTCGAAAGTCTCGACCAGTGCTTTATTAGATCAATGATCCGGTGCTATGGAGTCAGTGAAAAGAGAGGAGAGGGAGGGAGAGAGAGTCAAAGGGAGAGAGCACTCGCACACATCGAAAAAATAACATAATATCTAATATCTGAGCGAAACATAAATCTTATTATAAAATTACAATACATTAGTTTCAGTACTCATTTCTATGTTTTTTCTGCGCCAATGACTACAACAAACTGATTGAAACACTCAATCGTCTCAAATAAGAAATATATGAAAAACATGAAAATATTATTATTAAACAAGAATTCAATAAAATATTCGCAATATGATTAACACTAAAAGCGCTTGATTATCTAATTTTTGGTCTAACTATGCAACCTTGTCAAGTGCAGAGTATAATATGCCAATTTTTTGATTGAAAATGTTAATTCACTTCATAATTAACAAATTAGCATATTTCTAGCCTGGCATCAATTTCAGAAGTCTCTTAAATGCATTGTCTCTCAATGTTTAGGACAATCATTAACCATTTGACTGCACCAATATTTATGATCAAGAAAAACGAAAATGCCCAATTAGATATATTTATTCAATTG
The DNA here is from genome assembly GCA_034693365.1 of Liacarus xylariae. Classification (NCBI taxonomy): domain Eukaryota; kingdom Metazoa; phylum Arthropoda; class Arachnida; order Sarcoptiformes; family Liacaridae; genus Liacarus; species Liacarus xylariae. The sequence continues at coordinate 580 of JAQFXN010003358.1, read as the reverse complement.
CCCCAACAGATTTTTCTATCAGATATTTCTAATAATCAAAGATCAATTCAACTAAAATCATACAAAATATTTTGACCCTTTAATATCTTGAATGAACAGTCAATTATAATACTAATAACTATTTGTGAACAAATAATTAATGAATGTATTTGACTTTTAATTCATTAAAATAATGGGGTAATTGAATAAATATATCTAATTGGGCATTTTCGTTTGTCTTGTTTATGATATAAATACAATTTATTTATGATACTTTGGAAATTAATTAATTATAAAGAGAAATAACTTTCTAAATCAAAAATAGCCATATTTTACTTCGCAGTTAACGATGTTGTATTGTAAGACTTAATTATAAAACTCAGACACAAAATGTATTGCTATTACTGTCTAATAAGTGCTAAAAAATTAAGACAAAACAAAAATTATAGAAATAAAAGAAATAAAGTTGGATTTTATTAGAAACTAAAATACATATGTCAATATATAGCACTGGTATTTAATCTAGCTATTTATATCTTTTTAAATGTATTTAATGTTTTTTCTCAATTCAGTTGAATTAATAAATGTTTTCAACTGAGTT
>JAQFXN010003357.1:0-11081 GCA_034693365.1 Liacarus xylariae | reverse complement strand
ATATAAGTGTAGGGCTATATTATATCGTATCCGCTATTCTTCCAGCCGTTGACTCAATTGTTCCACGATGAATTGTCATGGAAGCAATAATTTCTAGGAGATTAAAGGAAATTTTATCACGGCATTTTTATTAATCTTCAAAAATAATCATGAACAATAAAATGAATAAAATATATTTATGTCATTGATTACATTTATATCATATCAATATTAATTATTTAATTTTGAGCAAAAATTAATTGAACTATAGTTGTGTGAAATTTTTAAAAAACGTCAGGCATAGAGATGGGAAACCCCTCTTGCAATTAATTTAGATATCTCCTAGACTATGATGTTTGCAAGAGGGGTTTCCGATCCTTAGAGTGGAACTGGTGTTTTGAGGCGATTATGTCCACCACTGAGGGCTCTCTTCTGCGAGAGGATCCAGTGATGAGGAGTTCGCTGCGAAACACGTGCTCTGATGTCCAAGACTTCAATAAAACAAATAATGATTTCACTGTCTTTACTAAGACTTCAATTAATACTTTTATTCAATTAATATTCACTTAAATTATATCAAAACAGTTATCGATTAAACAATTTCTTTAATAACATTTTAAATCAATATAAATATCACTTCCATTTATACTAAGTCTTGTGAATCAATTCAAACCTCAAACCATTCATTTCGGAGTCTAAACACTAACTCTACTCAAGACCTGAAGTCTACTCATCGCTACACTTCGTTATCCCCTTTTCTCTTAAGGGTTAGTCATCAGTACTCACTTCCGATGACTACAAACACAATATATATCTCAATATCAAACCCTTTCAACCAATCACTACATTATCACTAACTCTAACACTGATTCACAAACATTTATATTTAATTATAGTCTTTATTTAAAAATTTTAAACCAATTTTAAAAAATAATATTTGAATTTAATTTATATTAACAAGCTCATACAAATAATCTGTTTACGTTTCTATTCAGCTCTTATTTATTCAGATATCGGGGCAGTGAAGTACTCCAATTAATATCAAATATAAATTAATTTTATTTTAAAAAATAGTTTTATGTTTAATATTAATCATTTATCCGAATAGATAACTAATTAAATGTATAAAATATAAGTCTTTGGTGTAAAATATGTCTAGTTTTATCGGTTCTTAGCAAAATTCAGCCTATGTTGAGTTGCCTGCGATTCAATCAGATATCTCAAGACTATAGCTTGTTTCTTACATTTTCTTGATTTAATCCCCTTAATTATTTCTTATAGTAATATAAAGTCTTCGCAATTTAAAAAGAGCCAGGTTGTGCTAACTTTATATTAAGTCCATATAATTGTCACAAATATTTTTATTTGAAGCAAAATTTCTAATTCATAGTTAATATCGTGTCAGTCCATCTGACTTATTATTACTTGTATATAACGATTAGGCATAGATAAACTAATGTCTCAGGTAGTTCTTTTCTATTATCCAATAAATCCCATTTTCTTAAAAAATATTTCGTCTTTGTATTTCTTAAAATTGTAATAATAAATTCATATTAATCAACTTAAATCTCATGCTAATTAATATCACATTTAAATGAATTAATCGATATTAAATTTTTGAAACTCTAATACACATATTGCCTAAAATTCCATACTTTAATTAGCATTCAATACCAATTCAATCTTTTACTTACATTCAATGTTAAAGATATTAAACATTACTGTAGGAAAATATATTATATTTACTGTAAAGGTTTCAATGAAACTATTTGTGACAATTATATGGACATATAAAGGTAGCACAACCTGGCCCTTTTTAAATTGCGAAAACTTTATATTTAAAATACTAATTTATTACTGCACACTTCAGCTTGAATAATTACATTTATTAACAAGTTTTCTGATTCATTATTATTGGTAAAAAAATGATTCATAAATGCAATTATTCAAGCTGAAGTGTGTAGTAATAAGTTTAGTATTTTAAATATACAGTATATTACTATAAGAAATAATTAAGGGGATTAAATCAAGAAAATATTAGAAACAAGCTATAGTCTTGAGATATCTGATTGAAGAGCTTGTAAGTCAGCTTATCCTACATTACTAGTCCATACGAAATACCTGCAGTGCAAAAATTATGCAGTGAAGTCTAACCCATTCTCGACTCTCCATTAGGTTTACTCTTAACTGTATATCACTAAGCAATCGATATTTGATTTGATAACTCATTCATAAATATACAGTCTTATGCATCGAACTGGTAAACGCTGAATATATTATAAGAGATTATCTATTAATCTTTCTGCACTATCAAAGGTATAGTGAAATTAATCTTTATCTATTGATATATATTTTTTACTATAGCTTTGGTAGCGCAAAAAGATTAATAGATAATCTCTTATAGTATATTCAGATTTTACCTGTTCGACACATAAGACTGTAGTATTGTTTTTTACTATCAATCATTATCACATATTATGCAAACATTGTTTGTACAAAATATGCTGAAACCAAGGGTTTTTATAAAACCATTTTATCAAATTTCAAAACCTTTCCCTACCCTTTAAAAAATTTTGTCGACTGTTCCCTGCCCTTAACCCTTAAGGGTAAAGGGTTTTACAGGGATCCCGTGGAACAAGGGTATAAAATTTGCACCTCTAGTGGAAATGATCCTATCAACCGGTTAAATAGGTTAAAAAACTTTTTTCAATGCTCTGGTTATAACTTATTCGTGATATTACTTATTACTTAACTTGATAACTTGTTAGAAATCACTTGAACTGAAATATTGATGACTACCATATGAAGCACATTAAACTTATTTTTCTATTAACAGATTATTTAAACATTTATTTAAAAGGCATAATAAATATATCAATAACTATATATTATTAATAACATTGAGAGGAATTGTATAATAGATATGATCTTAAATGTAATCAATTACTCACTGTTTAATAAACAAATAACAACTAATTCATTGAATGGTTAGTTCGCACTACAAAATAATTGAACTATAATTCGATCATTTTTTCAAAGGTTTCAGTCGAATGCGTGGAAATAATTAATTTTGCTAAAATATCCTTAGTTTTATAACTTTAAGGCAATAAGACCTACAGTAAAACAATATATCACTAAATTATGATAGTTGTTAGGATACAAGATCTGTCTCATTTGATACTACGAACAAATGTTTGATTAACACAATAGACTCTATTCAATAGAGTATATTATCAAAAATTTTGTTTAATGGAAACGAAAACATTTTTTTAAATATTCTGAATCAATTGTTCAAAACTTATTGCTTTTGTTTAATTAATTGTAATGTTAGCCCAGATTTATATAAAGCTATTTAAAGAATTGATTTTAAAATTAGCCTACTTGAAAAGAAGGATTAATGTTTTAATTATTGTTGCAATTTATAATACTGTATAAATAATATATACTGTAGTATACATTGCATACTATTATTGCACAGTAATGTTGTTAAATTAAATATAATCTGAAATTTTAATACAAGCCAACCAAATGCAGTTTATTATAATATAATTATGATTTTTCTGCATAATTTAAATAAAAGTGGCAATAATAAAATAATTGTTTCGAAAGTTTCCAAAAAAAACAATATAGTGAATCCGATATTATTCATTCATTCATTTTCATGAACGCCTTTTGTACCTTTCGGTGTAGGCGTAGTGACCGAATGCTATGCGTCATAGTGTCTAATGCACTTTGTCTCACTCCTTCTAGAACAAGTGACGAACTCATTGCTAGCAGTGAAGTGAAAACAACTGAGAGCGATATTTGGTGAAAAAAGTCTAAATAAATAGACATCCTTACTGGACTCGAACCAGCGACCTTCACCCAGTAGAGCGGCCACCATGCCAACTGAGCTACTCCGCTCCCTTATATATAATATAGAATAAGAAGTGTTAAGAGTTATGGGTTAAGTGATGGTAAAAAAAAAATTTCAACTAAAATGATCATTTGGTTGAAAACAGTGAATTTTTAATAATTAAACTTTATAATTTATCATATCATGGTCATAAAGTTTTCTATAAATTGTTGTTTTCTGTATGATTAACAAAACTGTCCAGCTCTATTTTTCATGGTTCGAAAAAATTTTGAGAAATAGAATTATTTCCTGGATACAAATCTTAAATTACAAAATTCTTACAGTTTTGATCGAATCATTTAATGTTGAACTTGTTTTACATAAGTGCAAACTATGATTGCTGATAATTTATGAATCAAGGAATTGATTTGTAAAAAAAACCTTATTTAGAATAAATTTAATACTTTTAAAATAGTTTGAATTCACACCACTAACAACATTAATACTAAGCATTCATAATTAAACAGGTGTTTGTTGTTTGTTTTGATCAATTTTGAATACTATACCAAAAGTGAAAACAACTTATTATAAGATACGAAAATTGAAGCAAAAAAAAAAAATTATAGATTTTGTTTATTTCAATACATAACAGATGTGATAAACATCAATAATAACATTCTTTGTCAGATCAAAACTTTTATAAACCCTTTTAATATAAATACAATAGCTTACAATAACTATTGTCACAACAAAATTTTTGGCCAACCTTCGAGCACTTTGATCCTCTTCCAATTATGTCAAATGCAATCTTTACGTGTAATTATCGTTTGGTTCGACACTATTATGTAATATAATTTATGGAACAATCCCAGAATATGGGGACATTGAGCTTAATTTAGAATAATGAAACTTGGTACAAAAATTAAGTCCATTTTCATGATCAGTGTCAAAACTACATCTGTGCACCAAGTTTCATTATTCCAGCTCAATATTCTAGAAATATACCAAAATATCTTCTAAAGTAGATTCAAAACTTTTAGATTTTAATTTAATTTTTATATTGATTTCAAATTGAAATTTTCAATATAATTGCAATTACTGTAACCCAATATGTATTCCCTTATAAAACACTATTTTTATCGGAAATCAATTGAATTCAGCATTCATTTGAATCTCGCGTTTGGTTTTCATTATTATATAATATAATTTATATTGCATTTCTCTATCCATTGAATTATAGGACGGCCTGTAAGCATGTATAGCAACAATAAAGTTGTAGCAATTGATTTGAAATTTGAGAATATCAACAGTTAGAAATTGAATCTGAATTACAAGTCTTTGCACTCCTTGTCTAAAGAGTAAAATATGTCAAGAATTCTATTAAAACAATTATTTATTCTTTTATGGAAACATTGGATAACGAGGTTTAAGCACTTAATCACAACGATATTTGAATTGTTTGGGCCCTTATTTTTAGCCGTAATTATAGCTTATCTCTACTCCATATCTGACTACAACACAGATGACAACAAATGGAAAGGACCCGTCTTTAACAGTGACCCCCAAATGACTTTGGACTTCGGAAATAAAACACTTAATTTCACTTCAATTATATATTACACACCGAATAATAGTCTCACAAATGGTATAATGAATAGGATTGAGATGTTTGACAGCGAAAACCTGTTGGCCATTAGTGTCAAAGATGTAAAAGAGTTAACAATTAGGTTAAGAAAACAGATTCAAAACAATATAAGTAATTCAATGATTATATCCGGAGTTATATTCGACAAATCAGATGTGTTGTCACTAAGACTGGAGTATACAATAATGACTAATGGCTTTCGACCAAAGCATGTGAACAAATATTTTGGTCGAAAACTAACAGCCGGTCCTGATCTTGGAGTTAAAGCCTATCCACAAATGTTTTGCAAAATCCAAACCCTCATAAATGAAGTCTATTTGACTAAATTGAGTGAAAAATATAATAAAACCCGAACACAAACCGCTTCAGTGAAGGCATACAAATATCCTTATCCTAAATATAGAGACAATGGCGACGAGTTCTTTATGATATCTATTCAGGAATTGATTGGTAGTTCTATTGTTTTGGGATATTTAGTCACCTGTCCTTTGATTGTCAAACGAATAAGTGATGAAAAGGCTATCAAAGCTAAAGAATTGTTACGAATGATAGGAATGTCTGATTGGGTCTTCTGGTCTTCGCATTTCTTCTCATACTTTCCGATAATGTTTTTCCACAACATATGTTTTGCTCTTATATATTATGTCGGGTTTGGAAAAGAACCCATTTATCAGTACTTAGATCCGACGCTATTCTTTATAATCCTAACGATATATAACATTCAGAATATCTTGTTTTGTATGTCTATAACAACGGTCTTCAATCAACCCGTTTTCGGTAAGTATTTATATAATAGTGTATTCACTATATTCTTATGAGAAATATATCTCTTCTTTAGCCGTTGTTGTGACAGTTGTTTTATATTTATCAACATTTAGTTTAACAATAGGTAACAATTTTGACAATAATTTTAATTAAATTTCAAATTTCATCACTTCTTCGATCTCTTTTTAATTGCAATCATTTCTCAATATTATTGATAAGATGTTTGAATTGATTATGTATAGGACTAATACATCCGGCGCTACACATGAATATGGATATAATCGAAACTAATTCCTATCGTATGGTGACATGTGTTTTACCAAATTTGGGTCTTATATGGTGTTTAGCAGTTGTCGGACAATTCGAAGTACATTCAATAGAGAGCGGTTGGAAAGACCTGTTTGAAGACAAGGGAACTTACGGTGGTTTGACTATAGGATTGATTTTGTTAATAATGATATCTTCGAGTATAGTATTCGGAATAAGTATCTGGTATATCGATGCTGTTTGGCCCTTCCAATTCGGAGTTCCGAAACCCCTATACTTTCCGTGTAAGCCTTCATACTATTGCCCAAAGGAGAAAACAGAAAAAGTCAATGAAATTAAAGAAAACGTAAATTTTGAAAGCGAACCGAATGGGTTTAGGGCTGTCATCAAAATCAAAAATATTTCTAAATCCTTCGGTAGTTATGGATACAAAAAATTTGTGGTCAATAATGTATCGCTTAATATATTTAATGGACAAATCACTGCTCTGTTGGGTCATAACGGCGCCGGTAAGACAACCACAATGAATATGATTACCGGTATATTTCCTCCGACATCGGGTACAATACATTTGGACGGTTATAGTGTAGTCACGAATACAAACAAAGCCCGAAAAAGTATTGGATTGTGTCCTCAGGTTTAACACATTTTACATTTTAATTTTTAAATACATTTTATTCAAAATAATTCATTCAAATGAATCGATAGGAAAATATAATATACGAAGAGTTAACTGTTGGACAACACCTCAAACTTTATGCCACTATAAAAGACATTCCCATGAATTTAGTCAATAAAGAAGTGGAAACTGTTTTAACGCAATTGAAATTAATTCATAAGAAAAATAAATTAGCGATTGAACTGTCGGGTGGAATGAAGAGACGATTACAACTGGGAATAGCACTAATCGGTGGCACAAAAACACTAATACTGGACGAACCGACGTCTGGTTTAGATCCGGAGGCGCGAAGAGTTATTTGGAATCTTTTACAGGAAATGAGAAAAAACAAAACTATTTTAATAACCACTCACTATATGGAAGAGGCGGATGTGAGACATGTCTATCAATAGTCTTAGTATTCATTTATTGATTTTATTTATTTCCTGAAATATTTTTAAGGCAATCGCCGATCGAATCGCTATTATGTCTGAGGGAAGAGTCAAATGCTGTGGTTCTCCAATGTTTCTTAAAACTAGATTCGGCGCCGGATATCATCTAAGAGTTTCTAAAGGAATTGGATTTGATGCACATCTGATGGAAGAGACTCTACAAAAACATTTACCCGAAGCAAGAGTTTTGTCAGAAATCGGAACCGAAATTATTTATTCACTCGAATCACAAAATTCGGCACAAAATGGCCATAAAAGACAAGTTTTCGCTGATTTGTTCACTAATCTGGAGAATAACAAAACGAAATTAAAATTAGATTCCTATGGCCTGTCATTGACTTCATTAGAAGACATCTTCATTAATATATTAATGTCTGAAGAAAAAGAGGAAAAGACAAAACACGTTCCGATTGAATCAAAAGTCAATACAAATTTAAAATCCAAAGGAATTAAATTGTATTTAAAACAGATTTACGGCTTATCTATGAAAAGAGTACACTTCGCGAAGAGGTATTGGCCAATGTTTATCTTCCAAATACTACTACCGGCGCTACTTTTCATATTAGTATTCTATTGTGATTATGGAATGAGAAATCTATTCAAAAGTTTGTCACGAAATTTGACAATAGATATGAAGACATTATATGGAAATACATTTGGATTTTTCAAACCCAAACACAAGAATTGGCAGAATTTTGGTCGAGAAGTGTATTCATCGGTCGCTTACAAACATGGAATCAATACATCTATATTAGGATCTAATGAAGACCCGAATGTGTGGGCGAGTAAGCACTCGAATCCAGTGGTGACATACGTTCGTCGATATTTGACGGGTGCTGTCTTTGACGAGAATGAAAAGCAGCACATGCTAATCGATTCGTGGTATAGCAATGAGGCCTTACATTCACTTCCCATGTCATTAAACATTATATACGAATCACTGGCCAAACATTTTATACCAGAACTGAATGACAAAAAAGTCTCGATTATTGTTCACAATCAACCCATTGGTCTGAATGAGGATATGATAACATTCGGTTCAATAATATTCAGTTATTGTGTGACTTGTCTTCTATTGACTCCATTAACGGTTCCGTTTTTGGGCGCGTCTTTCGTATTGTTTCCAATCCATGAAAGAATGACGAAATCAAAATTATTGCAATTAATGAATGGTTTGTCTCCAACAATGTTTTGGTTGACTAACTTTGTCTTCGATCTGTTCACACATACCATCGCTGTTATCATCATTTTTATCGTTTGTCTATTTTTCGATTTCAATAATACATATTTCGGTCAAACGAATACAGCAGTAGGTCTTCTGTTGATGTTATTCCTGTTCGGAATGGCCTCAATCCCAACCGCTTATTGCTTTTCATTTATATTCCAGAAGTCTTCGACCGGTTATGCGATATTAGTTATAATTTATCTATTGTTTGGACTGATATTCAACTTAATTATGAGTATTTTTGACATTTATATCAATCTTCGAGACAATGATATAATACCGATTCCAGTATTCAATACAATGTTAGCTATTCTACGCCTTTTCCCAGTATTTTCAATGTGTTTTGGTATACAAAAACTTTACAGAACGGGTGCTTTTGCTCAACAATGCAAAGAATGGAGTCATAAACATAGCACTGATTGGACATTAATTTGTGGAACTGTTAAAAATAAAACTGACTTTTTCTGGGGCTGTTGTAGAGAGAAATGTGAAAAATACGATGAATGCTATGAATCCAAGAGTCCCTTCAATTTCGATAGCTTTGGAATCGCCACTGAATTTATATATTTAATAGTCGACTGTTTTCTATATTTCCTACTTCTTTGGCTCCTCGAAGGTCTGATTCAGGTTTCACATTAGAATATACTGTATTTTGAAAATATGTTTTAATTTTTTTAGGAAATTTGAGAAATATGTTTCGTATAAAACCAAAAAATATGACAACAAAGTTGAATAAAGACAGAGATTCTGATGTAGTTTTAGAAGAACACAGAATTGAAGAATTGAAAACAAATAATGGTTTATATTCAGAGGCAATGATTGTCTATAAAATGACAAAATATTTCGGAGATATGACAGCCGTTGACGAAATCACTTTTGATGTTCATAAAGAAGAATGTTTTGGATTATTAGGAGTGAACGGCGCCGGGAAGACAACCCTATTCTCTATGCTTACCGGAGATATATCGCCAAACAATGGAAACGCTTATATAAACGGATATGAATTGATAAATCATTTGACAGAATTCCAGAAACAGATCGGTTATTGTCCACAATTCGATCCACTGTTAGATAAACTGACCGGAGAGGAAATGCTTTATCTATTTGCAAGACTTAGAGGTATCCGGTCTTCACTGATAGCACAAGAAGTTAAAAGAATGATTCAAATGGCAGATCTGGAAAAACATGCGAACAAATGCACAGAGAATTACAGCGGAGGTAATAAAAGGAAACTATCACTAGCCCTGGCTATTATAGGCAACCCTCCCATCATTTTTCTCGATGAGCCGACCGCTGGAGTCGATCCGTTCGCTCGCAGAAAGATTTGGTCGACTCTTGAGATTATTAGAAAAACATATCGTTCGGCACTTATACTAACCTCACATTCAATGGAAGAGTCGGAAGCACTGTGTGGTAGGATTGCTATAATGGTTAGGGGAAGGTTTCTCTGCATGGGCTCAACCCAACACTTGAGATCAAAGTTTGGCCAAGGATTCAGTCTTCGAATAAAATTGAAATACGATATAATTATTGATTCAAATTATATAAAAAGTGTTCAGAAATTTGTTGAAAAATCTTTTGAATCCGCAATACTTAAAGACTCGCATCAATGTCTGCTCTATTATCACATAACAGACCCAACGATAAAGTGGTCGTATATTTTCAATGTCATGGAATCAGCCAAAAGTCAGTTTAATCTCGAGGACTATAATGTTAGCGACACTTCTTTAGAACAAATATTCCTTTCATTCGCTGAAACACAATATAAGACTGAAAAATAATATTTATGTTTTGTATTCAAATAGTTGTACACACAGTAGAATACATACGATATTTGTAAACTTATATCTATAAAAGTATTTTTTATCTCTAACTCAATAATAATTAATTATTAATAAATAATCTTTAAAAAGGAATTCTACAGAATTGGATCGAAAAAATACCAAAAATAAAATCTTCCCTTGTATTAACTTTAACATGAATCATTAGTAATTTTTGCTTGTTAACAGAGAAGGTACAACCTAGAATACCCTCCTGAGCCTTTAGCGAAAAAATACCCCCTGGCATTATCAAGTCTACGCATCCCTGATGTTTAAAATTTTAAGAATGAAATTCTTAGCCTGATTAAGAATTACATATACATTTTTAGAATTTCATGCTCAATTAATATTGTCAAACTCGCAGCCACTGACCAATCAGTATCAAAACACAAAACTCATACACAAAGTACGTTTAGTTAAAAAGAAAATATTATT
>JAQFXN010003356.1:0-11082 GCA_034693365.1 Liacarus xylariae | reverse complement strand
ATTATATTTATAATTAAGAATTTTAATTAAAGCGCCTATTAATTCACAAATATAGCACTGGTGTAGTTAGTTGTGTCGTATTCTCAAACTTCATATGAAGAACTTTTTTCACATATGTCTAATTAAAGACAACTCATTTCTATGAGACCTGTTTGTGCACTTCGTTCGGACGAAATATTATCGTTCCCTCAATGGGTTCATAATCGGAACCGGCATTTGCTGTTCCGTCTTCTGTCTTGAAGTCAACACAAACTATAGGTCTGAGGTCTCCGTCACGGCTTATGGTGACTGCAAATTGGCCCACATTTTCCATAACAGTATAATGAGCAGGGTTAAAGTATATCTGTATTATATCCTCCTTCGCCACATCCACTTCTTTTTTCTCCTCAACTTTACCCACTCTTCTCTTGACGAGTGCATTACCTCCCGTCAGTTTTTTGGTTGCCTTTTGTCCAAAAATTTATAGATTAAGTGATTAAATAATAGAATTTTTTGTTTAATATTCAAGTTATTTTCAAAACGTATTTTTTATCATGTTTTAACAGCATCAACATTAAACTTGATGATTTCAGGGGTAATAGCGACTATTTAGTGAAAAAAAATAAAACAATCAGGGTGCTATATTTCTTAAAAATGAAAATGCAAAAAGAGAGAGTTCAAAATAAGTTATCCTAAGTTGAAATATCTTTTAAAAATTCCAAACCAAAATAAATGAGTATCCAGAAGGACATTATTGCAAAAGAAGTTATGTTGGCTTATTTTAAAATCAGAATTCACAACATTTAGTAACTTAAATGATTCAATAATGCTAGTTGTGTGTCCAGATCCTAAGGGGTATTTCCTACTGAACCTCCAGTGAATCTTAATAATATGTATTATGAATTATATGAAAAGTGAATTATACTACTGAAAATTTGTAAACACACATAAAATTAGGACATTAAAGAGATTACATTCCAGTAAGAGTCCAATATCTTTAGATAACTCAGTCAACTTAATTTTTGAATAATCAAATGTCAAAGTTGCTTGATAATTCAAAATATTTTACAATGTTTTGATTTAGACAAAAATAAAAATCCAATTCATAACGCACGTAAAATATTAAATTATATTCTCGAAGATATTCCCGACAATCAAGCATGCTGATTAAAATATAATAAAAATAAACCTTCACTTCGATTCAGAATAGTATATGAATATATGAATTGTCTAAATATTTGGTTTATTCGTTTTTAATTCTCACCTTTTAATGAAAAGATAGGCAAAAAAGTAATGTTTAAAAATAGATTTTTCGTAATTTTATAACATCTAATTTAAATGCTTAGTCTGTAAATTTGGACTCAATTCAAAAATTCGAGTATTATTTCTTGAGTTTTTTGTTTGAGTGTAAATTAGGAAAAGCGTTTCACATTCTGTTCCAACTCCTGACCCAATTCTTGTGAGATTTTTGTTTGTGTCAGAATAGGTATAACTTTTACTATAATATCTGATTTGAGTAAATATAAAAATTTTGATTTTAAATTTTTAATCTTGTTCTTATACACTATTCTGTTCTATAATAGTGATATGCCCAAAGGAGTACAGCTTAGAAAACCCTTATTAAAATAAAATTAATTACTAAAAAATCTAGCGAAGCCATTCTCTCTCCTTTTAGAAAATTCGGAATATTCTGTGAAATTATTTGAAAATTGACAATTTATGCTAAATTCTACAAAATTCTGTTAAAAAAATAGTTCAATAGTTGAATTTATCAATTCATGCCAAAATAGTCAAAACTCTATTAAAACACCGAAAATGGTTGGTCTTATTTAAAACTTCAAATTCTGTGAAATTGCGCAATGCACCCTGGACCTCCAAACGAAATAGACAAAATGGAGATGGCGGGAAAGAAAGGGAGATATAGAAAATATGAGAGTGGGTTTGAAAAGGCTATAAAATTTTTACAGAAATTATTATTTTTGGAAATACGATAAAATCAGAAATACAGAAATTTCGTATTTTTACGTCATTTTTCGCGGAATATTCTATGGATACGAAGTAATTTTACATAATTTAAAATTTTAAAATAAAACAGAATTTATTTGCATTTTATGTTTGAGGGGAAATGGTTTATTCGGCTCAAGTTTACACAATTTTATCAAAACAGTGTAGTACTCTGTTTAGTGCATGTGTTTATCTTTTTAAGCAATTAACAATTATACAGTATTGTACTGTTTGGTTCATAGTTTTAATATAAGATGTCAAGGCAGAGATGGCCACAGGATTTGACACAGGGGGAGGGATAAATTTCTGCCACAAGGAGGGTACCTAAAAATTCAGCAGATGGGTGGTTTCCTAAAGCAGGCCACTATACCTTCCCCTGGACACTCTCCGGTCATCTCTTATGTCAAAGGGTAGAACTTGATTTTCAGAGTACATCCGTGTACAAAATTATACTAGTGCAAATCAACTTTGATTGAAAATTGCTACTTTGGAAGATATTTTTATGAATGTCAAGATAGTGTTTCCAAAACGACATATTTTAGTTCTAATCCAAATTAATTATTTTGGTTAATTTATATATTTATTCTGCATTCTTTATAAGATGATAAGTATAGACCAAACATTTATTCTTTATGGTGTAAAACAGTATTCATTCTGTAAATCCTCTGAATGTGAATCTATTGAAATTATTTGAATCCATTAAAAACGTAAAAAAGTTTATTAAGTTTTGCTTATTTTTTATCATCTTTTATCAAAATTATACTAAATTAATAAGAGTTTAGTTTTAGAAGTTTGCATTGAGATTAAAACAAAACAGAACGTCAAGTTTGGCAATAGCTTTGAGAGAAAATTCTGATTAACGCGTGTATAAAATATTGCTCACAAACATCATGTTTAAAAAAGTCGAGATATGAGTACTCAATATGAATAGATGTTTCAATTGAATTTCAGTCTACTTTCTGAGGGCTTTAAATTTGTTAGTAAAATAGTAATTATTTTTACTGTCGATAGAAATTAAAGGGATTTCTGAATTGTCAATTGTCAAATACAGTATGTTCTAGAATTCAAATAAGTCCTGGCCATACCGAATAACGAAATAAAAATTACTAAAATGCGCACATTTGATAAGCTCTCCTCAAAATCGAAATATTATGTAAAATTGTGTTAATTTTGATAAAATAAACAGAACTACTTTTAAAAGCGTAAAGTTCTGCTAACCTAACCAAACACAGGAATGGGGAAAGAAGGTACAGTCCAGAACACCCTTATAATTTTGGTCACCGTCAGGTACCCCCATTCATATTTTGAGTAAATGGTGATGAAGGTCTTTGAAATATTGCTAAATTCTATTAAGTTCTTGCACAATTCGTCGAAGTTCTGTTAAATTATACCAATTTTAATTAAATTTTAAAAGAATTTGACGCTTTTACAAAATTATCCACTCCCCTGTCCCCCTTGATTTTGTCCTTTGCCCATCCCTACCCTTACACTACTCATCCAGACGATTATCGGTAAAGTATCGGAAGTGATGCTTCGATAATTAGCGATCCTAAACCTTGATCTAATCGTCGAGGATTACCTATTAATGATGGTTTGGCATATCAACAATGTTTAGAAGAAGTTTTATTTCCTCAATGTTATCGACTCAGACATCATCCTGATATTTTCTTAATTTGGGAACTTTCTCCTCAATTATGAGATAAAATGTGGGAAAAAAAGAGTATTTTGAAGTTTTTCTTTAAAAAATAGGATAAAACTGTAAATGCAATGCATATTATATGCAACAAATATAAATTTCTATATTAAATCTATTTACAGTAAGAAATAAAGTCTTTAATGACTATTTTCAATTCTAACAACAGATTAATTAATTTTTAAATATGCTAATAATTCAGTCATCACCAGAGCACAGAAAATTTCATAAATACGACTTTTGTCCTGTAGCTGAGATCTTTCGTAATTACGAAATTCTCCATTTATTAAGGTATGGAAATTAAAATAAAACTCTAAATATGTTCTGAAATTCCGAATTTCTGATGTAATTCAGAATAAATCCGAAAATATGAGTTTATGAATAATTTGATTGTAAAAAATAAATCTATTTGTGCCAAACAAAATATTAGAAAATCCTAAGTTTGTAAACAAATTTATCCAATTTGGTTTCATAAAGAAAAAGTATTCTTATATTAAATCAGAAAAGATTTAGAAAGATTCAGATAAAATAATGGAAAG
Source organism: Liacarus xylariae (assembly GCA_034693365.1). Lineage (NCBI taxonomy): Eukaryota > Metazoa > Arthropoda > Arachnida > Sarcoptiformes > Liacaridae > Liacarus > Liacarus xylariae. The sequence continues at coordinate 6,867 of JAQFXN010003356.1, read as the reverse complement.
ATTGATCCAAGTTTATATAAAATTTATTTCTTTTTTTATTAGTTCTCTTAAAATAATGTCAATCAAAACCAATAAGTTTTGTGAGCCTCACTATATAGTTGAAGAATTTTCTTAAGATAAATATCGATTTAACTCCCGATTCTTCGAATAACAATCGATTTGGTAAGTTTTTACCCTCGAAAATTCACATATCTAGTGATGATAAAATGTTAGAAACCTATAAACATGTTCATAAAAAATGTCCTAGAACTTTTGATTTTGGGCATCTCTGCTCTATTTTCTTATTCTCTTTAAAGTAGGGATGCCCAAAGAACTCGAAGTCAGGGAGAGGGTTCTTATTAGAGCCAAAAAGTCACAGGGGGTATAGGGGAGGGTATTTTTCATATTGCAGAATTTAATTAAAAATGATGTAATTTAACAGAATTTCGACCAATTCTTCAAGAATTTAACAGAATATCACATAATTTAACAGAATTTAGGCAAAATTCTGTTATTTTTCTAAGAATTTAGAGAATATTCTTAAAAAACGGGGGCGGGGTACCTAATTTTTTCTTTATCACAGGGAGGGGTATTTTGGTCATTTTTCGAAGACAGGGGGGATATTTTGGCTATACCTCCCCATTGGGCATCCCTACTTTAAAGTCAATCAACAAAATACATCAAATGTCATCAAGCAATCTTATATTTAGAGATAAAATAAAATTCTTTTTCTTGCTTTAAAGATATTATTTGATTTTATGAATAAATACCTAAATATTATGTTAAAATTGAACATAGATTTGAGAGTTTATACAAATACTGGTTATATTGTAGACTCTTTGACTTAACTCTGTGTTTAGTATTGAGTATTTATGACTAAATTTTCAAGTTATATCACTATTACTTATGTGTAAAATATAATCTTTGAATTTTCTAATTATAATTTACAATAATATTCAAAGTGTTGAGAAAGAGATGTTGAGTTTATAGAAAACAATTTCGAGTTCTATCTATTTTTACAAATATCAACAAAATTCAATAAATATAAGTAATTTTCGACTTTTCCTTTTGAGTGATTCAAGAGTTGGAAAAATTAATCGAAAATTCTATTGAATTTCTTTAGACATATGAAAGGAATAAATAAGAAATGATTTTAAGTAGAGTTCAAATAAAGTTATGCACTTAAGGCTCATAAGAATACTTAATTCTATAAATAAACAATATATGAATTGTATATTTTAAGTGATATATCGGCCAAAAATCAATTTTATTGCTATCAATACTTAGGCGACAGTATTGGGAGAATCGAAACACAAATCATTGTATATTGTATTACAGTTTAACTCATTTATAAAGTCCATTAAATAAATTACATTCTATTATCTTTATATAGCGCATGGATTTGCGGTTACATTACGTTTCGGTAAAATCCTTTTAAGCCATTATATGACATTGTCGTTTCGTCAATATAGGTTTGGCCAACCTTTAAAATACATTTGTTTATTTATACAAGGCATTATTTATTTCAATATTAACATAGAATTTTAAACTAGATTAGATAGAATTTTATTAATGAAAGTTAAACTAAATAAAATAGTCCTGATTTACAATTTTAATTATATTAACCTAACATAAACCTAAACCAGCTTTATCAAACAATTTACCAATCACTTAAACTGCTAAGTTTGCACACGAAGAGACACAAATTATGTTATCACTAGTTTGCAAAAGCGACGAAGCATACATTTGCGAAGAGGACAGATACTGGATTCTAAAGATTAAAAGTAAATGCCCAAAATTTTAACCTCCAAATGTCAGCAATATTGTACAAGTATTCATTCAAATATTTAGATTAAACCCGTTTCATTATTTAGAAAGCTGATCTTTTCTAGTTAGAAGTGAATTGTCCACAATTTTATCTTTAAAGCTATTTATAATTTATAATATAAGGTCATCACTATATGAGAAGCGTTTGAAAGTAAAGAGAATTATTTTGAAAAACTTAGCCAGTCTGAAGGCTTTTTTACTATTATCTAAGCAAGACAGAATAAGGTTATGTTATTTTGTTAATCCAGTACATTATTCTTATTTTAAATAATTATTTATTTTATTTAAAAATTCTTTCAAAATATTTTTCAGCATTTTCTTTGTTTTTTTTTTCGTTAAACAAATTGCTTTATAAATATCATTAATGAGAAGACTTGTGTTTGGAATTAATATTTAATTCTAATAAATTCTATTCAATGAACTTTTATATGTTCAACAGAATAATTAAATTCAATCCGAAAGCACTATTTCGTGATATTTCTTAATATCAACAGAAATATATTTAAAGTATTTTATTCCAACGCTTTCTAATTAGCTGTTAAGTGCTCTTAGAGTTAGAGTTAGGAACAAATTTCCAATAAATAAAGTCAATTCTTAATAAATAATAATTAATATAATTATAATAATTATTCACTGGAGCTATTTAATTGAATAATTTTAATTTTTTTTATTACAATCACTAAAAGTTGGAAAATTATTGATTGATTAAAATGAAACCGAATTAAAACCTTCTGACTTTCAAGTTTGTAAACTAATTAATCACTTCTTAATTTGTTTTAACTTCTTTTGATCAAAATTACAGTTTAATCTAATTGATTCAGTGCTATTGATGAATTGTTAATCAAGTTAGTTTTTAGTACTTAACGATTTGAGGGCTAATAATTACAAACAATTTTTTGATGTCAACAAGTGATCGATTGATAATTTTAGACAATTTAAGTGTAGAAACATATGATAAAAATTGTTTGGCCCTTGAATTTATATATTGCATAGGATTTTTGACAGGGGGTCCAAATTGAGATAAAATGAGGTCAAAAGTCAATGATTTTACAAAACACAAGTCTATGAATATTTATTGATCTTTTAGTTAAGATTTTAAAAACTCATTAGTTCTTAGAAACAGACTTTTGCAGCTGCGAAGGGGACCCGACATCCTTGGGGTTTAGGCTCATTTGAATACTTTTGTGGTCTAATATTATTTGTATAACAACTAAATGTCTAAAAACATTAAGTGATTTTATTTCAACAATGAAATTCAAAATACTTTTGTTGAATTTGTTTCCTCTTTTAAATAAAATGTGAGAATCGGAAATAAATCTTAATATAACTTTGGGTAAGACTTAAAGGAAAATTGTTGACATGAAAAATCTTATTTCAAATCATTCTAATATCTTTGGTAAAGTAGATCTTCTTTTCAAAAAATCTCTTTCTTTTTCTTTATTTCAGAGAAAGAAAAAGTTCAATTGAGTTTATATTAAATTCCGTTACTTTTGATGAAATACAAATAAATCAGTGGAAAAGCAATTTTCATAAAATCTATTTAAGTATTTTTGGCAAACAATTATAGAATATATATATAATTATAAGCAAAACATAATAATTTACTCATTCATCTATCAGTAGTTGATCTTTAAATAAGTAAAACATATTTTTATATTTTTAATATATCTTTATCTGACTTTCTTATCGCTCAAATAATTTTTTGATTTATTTAATTTGAATCGAAATCTAATCAAATAGACGTCATATTCTGACAAACAAAATAGCAATTGTTTATAAATAACTTTTTATCTGATGTTAAGCATTGGAGAGTTTAGATCCCATTGGAATCAATATAAAACAGAACAGTCAGTCTATCACAACTCATAAAAAGACTAATTTTTTAATCGATAGATTGGATAACAAAAAAATATTATTGGAAATAACGGTACATATGGTGTACATTACGATATAGAGTAGTCTATTTGACGTTTTTCTTATTAAATCAAATTATTTTGTCGTTTAAATTATGTGTCGAAAGAAAATAACAATAAATCGTTTTATTGCTCAGAAAATAATGATTTTCAGTAACAAAATCTATAAATGATATCACAATTTCAATAAATTCTTAGTACTTTTTCCAATGAAAAGACCGGAAATTTCTATTCATTGATTGTATTTTAAGGAAAAATAAAAATTTTCTCTATTAGTATAACAAATCTTATCAGTGCCTCAAAAAGTATTGGTATAACATAAATAGTTAGCTATACTGTAATATATACCTGAAAATAGAACACAATTTTACTATGGAGTTATGGAGTTATAAAATGCGAAAATATTTAACAAATTTATGCAATTTTATGCACAAAACAACATTAAATATATAATTCAATATCTAATGCATTAATTTAGAGTAACATTAAATTAAAAGCAGAGCAAAGGAAAAATTTGATCCAAAAGATTTGATTCAATAAGTTTTCCAGAGTTCAGACACTAAATGATTGAAAATCAATATAAAATTTTTTACATATAAAGTCCATTAAAGCAGAAACTCATTGATTAAAAACCAAATTAAAGCTAATGTTTATTAAATGAGAATCAATTACCTGAAGCCTATAGAAGGCTCTACTTTTAGGTCCCCTATTCATGATCTCATCCCTGGCCATTATCTCGATGTCACTCATGGTTGCGTTTGGATTCTTTTTCCTCAGTTCCCGAAGCAGTTGTATGTATTCACGTCTGTGTTCTTCGAATTCTCTCACCTCTTCATCAGCTTCTTCTTCGAATACTTTAAATCCTCCATCGATGACATGGTTTTGTGAGATTTTAGTCATCGCCAGTTCCATATCCTCTCCTCCTTCGCCGCCAACTATTAAACCCCTTTTATTCATTCGATATTTTTTTGACAAATATTTATAAACAAGAAGTCTTCGATCGGCGATATAAGCGGTTAATACTGTGGCCGGGAATAGAAGAAAAGTGACCAAACCTTCCCATATGTCGATCACCCCATAGGAAGTCCAGACAAGTATCATACAAAGCCATATATAGGCGAAAACACTCCAAATCATTGTAACGAAATATACTCTCAGGTGTTTGATCTTCTTGTAGTCGTCGACACACCAGACGCAGATCGCGATTATGACAAACATATTGAACGCCGCACTGCCCACTATAGTTCCCGGACCTAAATCGCCGGCATTGAAGTCCTGGGCGTAGACTTCAATGATTGAAAGAAGAATTTCTGGAGCAGAAGAACCCAATGCCATAAGTGTAAGATTGCTTACGGTTTCGTTCCAAATGCGAACACTTATGACCTGAGGCTCAGAGTTGGGCTTCTTTATAGTGACCTGTCTTTCCTGGGATGTGATCACTTCAATCGATGCCATGAATTTGTCGGCAATAATAGAAACGCCGACAAACATATAGACGAGTCCAACAAAATATATTACACCTCTGGCTATCACATCCCCGAACGCCAAGTTTGTCAACGGAGTCCACACCGGAAGTAAAAGCCCGGGTTTGCACAGTAGACCCTCAACTACAGTGGTGTTGACTACACTGGCGCTAACCATTGATAATAAGAGATTTAATGAAATAATTGTCGTCCAAAACAGTAATGGAAGTGATTTAAGAGGAGATGACTTCAAAACACAAATCATTGTTAATTAGTTTAATGAAGAATATTCTGCGAACAGAATCTCAAATGAATTCAACTCCAAAGCAGATCTTTTCAGTATTCTGTAGTGCAGTTTGAAAGCCCATCACTTGAGTGAATGTGTCGAACATTAGAATATGAATTGAGTGGAGAAATAATGTTTCACTCAAACAGCTCTAACCATGAAGTGGTGGTATTAGTAAACAATAGATGTGTTCAATGATGCCATCTCTTCCCTGTCAGTCGCTTAATAATATCGATGCGAATAAATAGTCAATTCTTGAGCGCAAATGTTTAGCCATAAAGTTGTGTCAATGCAATGCAATGCACAGTTACTGCAACTGTTACTGCAAACTATGTCACTCCACTTGTTTTCTACATCTGAACACTATTTTATTTTATTAGTCTTCTCTTACTCTTTCACTCTCACAATATCGCACAACACTATTAACGAATAGAAACAATTTTGTAAAAGTTTTTTCACTTTTATTTTATTTGAATTATAATCAGACGCTGTGTTGGACTTACATCTGGAAAGTGTCACGAATTATAACATTTACAGAAAGATTGTAATAAAGAATTAGGAAATTCATTAGAAGCCAAACTACTGTTGGAAAGAATCTCAATTCATATGTCTATAGAGTAAGTGCTCCTCAAGTATTCATTTCGCAGAGCATTCTCTTTGCAAATGAACAAAAGGGGCGAATAGTTAGATATTTTAGGAAAATGCGAGAAATGCCTGAATGCATGACAAAATGTGAAATTATAGCAAAACCGATCTCCAAATTGTGTTATGTTTGCTGAGAGTGCGTCGGAGAACGTCACTGTCTATATTGGTAGGGATAAGGATAAGGACATCTTGACTATCTGTCTTATCTGACTCTAAGACACTCTCACACCTAAATATAATTAGAAAATAATCTCAACTCTATTACAAAAAAGAATAGTTGAATCACACAAATACACAAATTGGCAAACATTGCGCGGAATCTTATATTTGCGAAATCGAGACATCCATTCATTAATTGTTTTATATTAATTGCCAACCATTTAATACATTTGTTTAACCAAGCTAATCATTCAGGCGTTTAGCATAGCTTCCAATAAACTATTGTAACTTAAATTTATGATAAATATTTAGTAAAATTATTTGAATTTCATTGTATAAATTAAATTTTTAAAATTCATTACAGAATTATTCATATATCCTATTCCTCTAAACAGTTGTTTAGTAATGAAATGAAGAGAAATATTAAGAAAATTTTACATATTATTGTTATAAAGGTGCATGCTTTTTATTTTATTTATTATTTATTAATAATATTGTTACTTAAAATTAATTATATAAAAAAAACACTAAAATTATTTGTTATATTGAAAGTATATGTAATATAATATTACATTATAATTCTTAAAAGTAATAT
>JAQFXN010003355.1:0-11083 GCA_034693365.1 Liacarus xylariae | reverse complement strand
TTCAATTCTGCAAGAATTTAACTGATGAAAAATACCCCACCCTATACCCCATTGACTTTTTAGTCATTGCCTATCCCTTGATAAGGCAATCATTTGAATTTATCACTAAAATGATAAACAGTTCTATACATAAATTATGTCTTTTGTAAACATTTTTACCATTTTATACTTGTATATAAGTTGCGGCTTATACACGGGTGCGGCTTATACAAGAAGATAAATTTTTAACCTGCAAATAATTAGATGCGGCTTATACATGGGTGCGGCTTATAATCGAGAGAATACGGTAATTGGATTTGTTTGCAAAACTGCTTCGCTATCTAACGACCCATAGATCCAAGTCCTTAAAAGTCCACTTGTCTTCGAACATATGGACCAGTTGTTCGTCGGGTACGGTTAGGGTAGGAAAGCTGAATTCTGTTGTCGTTTTTATATCCATTTGTTTCTTATTATCCAAACCAACAGAATTTGAATCAAAATTCTTATCAAATTTAACTACTTTTCCACTCATAGAAGACAATTCAGTCTTTTTCTCTTTTTCTATGTCTTCTCTTAGTTTATATCTTTGGTTTGACTTAATGTCTAATTTTTTTCGATTATTATTAGTGTTATTAGTATTTCTATAATTACTTCTATTGTCTTCTTTCTTCTGGTCTTTATTATCCTCTTCTCTCTTATTTTCGTCTTTATGATCGACTTCTTTAAGGATTGGTATAAAGTGACCTTTCTCATATAATTCTTTAAATCTATTGTTATTAACAATTCTTATTCCGAGTGTTTTATCCGAATCATTGTTTTTATCTCTTTCTTTATGATTCTGTTTATGTCTGTGTTGTCTGTGATTATCGTCTTTATTAGTATTAATATATTTATCGAAACCCAAATCCAGAATTGTGTCATCAGATTCGCCATAAGAATGTGCGTTTGGATGCACTCGACCTAACCCATGATGAATGTCATTATCATTCCTGCAATCAATACAATACATGTATATTAAAACTAAATCTGTTTTTACTTTAGATATAATAAGAATTAAGTTCAAGACATTAAGAATAAACCACAACAACAGTTAAAAGACACAAATTGTTACAATAAAGAAGAGACTCTTTATTTGTACTAATTATTCAATTATAGTCTATTAGTTATAAGAATTACTATACTCTCGGTTTGAATAACTATTCTTTATTTTGAGGCACTTTTCCAGTTATTCTAAAGTGAATACATTTTTAAAGCACTAATTAGTTTAACAAAAAATAATTTCTACAAATAATCTCTTTTTGAAAGTATGATAAAAAAGCAAAACAAGAAAATAAAGTATTTTTGTTCTCTAATCTATTATTATTGTAATGAAATTTATTTTTATATACTAATATTTGGCTGTTTGTGTGCAATAACTGTAACACAATTATCATTAAATGACATAAAACTTTTTATTATTTGCATAAAAAAAAATTCCTAAAATAATAGTAATTCTGTTTAATTAAATAAATAAATTATAATAATTTAACGAAAAATCTAAAAATATATTTGGCAAAAACGAATTTTAAATTAACAAATAATTTTACTTTTAATTTATCAAGTTGGTCAATAATAATAATAGAACTAAACTCAAGATATATTTAATCTATCCAGCTAATAGACTACTTTTTTTTATTAATTTGCTTTATTTTATATTATTTGAGTAATCAATGAACGATAGCAACAAATGAGTTTAAAATAAAAACTGAGTAATTCATAGAAACTCTTTATAAAAATATTTATATTTCAAATTATTAATTATTACTATTAAGCTAAGTTAATTACTGAAAAATATAAAATAAAGCGAAACAATAAGAAAGTAGTGTAGAAGTACAATATATTAAATATATCTTGAGTTAGCATTAGAAACAGAATTCAGAGAAATTTCAAGTAGGTGAAAAAAGAATGGAGCTTGATAAATTGTGAGAATATAATCATTTGTGAGAGATATATTAAATAAGTATCAAATAATTTAATTATTAGTTTTAATTTTTTAATTTTAAATAAAAATTTATCCTGCTACAATTACTCATTTTAATATTTGTTTATTACCTTGTTGTCTGCCCTATAATGCGCACATTATATGAAGAAATAAAGTAATTTTCGACAACCATATCTAATTATGGTGCAGGGGGATATTCTTAATTAAAAGAAATATTGTCTTACAACTGAGCCATTGATTGAAAATCCTCCTCTTCTTCCGAAAACTGATGTTTAGGTATCCTTTCGAAAACCGGATATACTATATCCGCAGGTATTGTCTCCTGTAAAGTGACCGGTAGTGATATGGGATGTAACCGATGGTGAAATATAATCTCTGGAAGCGGTGGTCCTAACATTTGGCTCGACTCCATTGCCATCATCTGTGCCGCATCATTGGGATGGATGTGGTGGTGGTGTTGGTGGTGCAGGTGCAACCGATGTACATGGTCATTGTTAATTAATGTTGGCAAAGGACCCTCACGACTGTTCATGTAATGGTTTTGTGCCGTTGGAAGTGGTGGCAAATGAACCTATAAATCAAATATTGTTATATCAAGTGATTTATCATTTTTTAAAAATAGGATTTCATTTACGAGTAGTTCTAAAATTATTTCATTAAAAATTAATGAATTTATTTGAAAATTATATTAAAACAGTAATTATTATTCTCTAAAATCAGATCTACTGTATTGGTTACTGAGGAAAGAAATTAGAATAAACCTGCTAATTTTCATTTTATATAAATTCTTTGAAAATATACTGTTACAGTATTGTACACTACAGTAGTATAAGTGGAAAATATTTCTTAAATTTAGCTTTGATTATAAAATATTGTAAAATAATTTTTGAAAATATTAAACATGTTAAAACAAGTTTAATATCTAATATTCATTATTACTTTTCACATTTATAAAGTGGAAAATAGCTAACAGGAGAGTTTAGTGCTCTAAATCGCTTCATCTAAAAACTCAAAAGAAAATGATCTTGCATAGTTCTTCAATAAGTTTGATACATACTATAACTTTGATTTTTTCAGATTTAAAGACCCATACATTATGCCCAATGTTTTAATTACAACTTAATTGTAACTAAGTTTTCAAAATAATTGTCTAAACTTTTAACTCTTATTTAACAAATTATTCAATAAATAGTTATTAAATCAATAAATGTATAGAAATATTAACTAAAATAAACAGTTAATATATTTCTAAATTACTTACCGGCAGTGGTAGTGGCATTAGAGTATGTATGAACGGTGGCCTCAGATGTGGATCGATATAATGTATTTTGAAATCTTTCAATTGATGTTTCATATCTTTTTTGGACTTTTTATTAAGTCGTTTGTCTTCGAAATATTTAAATATATTTTTCAATTTGAAGTCATGTTTCGCTGTTTCACAAATTTTAACACTAATTATAACTATCGAACAAACAATGATTAGAAAACTGAATACTTTTACAAAATTAAACATTTCGTTGAAAAACTTTTCTTTCATCTAATGTCAGAACACAAATAGACAAAACAGTTATTAATAGTGTCTAAAAGTTTGTTTTACATAAATTATATTTATTTTCTTTTAATAATTATTTAATTTATTTTATTTTATAATTATTTAAATTCAGGAAAAAATTATTAGTTCTCTATTGAAAAAATTTATTAGTTCTCTCTCTTCGTCTCATATATTAGAATAATTGTCACAAAACATATCAGTAGTTATCCTATTATTCAAATGAGTTTTTTCCTCTCCTATTCACACATTTTTCTTATGAGTTTATATTTTGTAATATGTTTTTTTCTGACAATTATTTGTTCGGATGAGTTAAACGTTACGGTTTGTGCCAATAGTGTCACCGAACAAATAACAAGAATAAGAGAGAAAAACTTTTAAAAATTAGGAAAAAGTTATTGTTTGAGAGAAAAAAATTATATACTTTTTGTCATTTGCTATTTGTTTGTAAGCTTTTGTAACTCTACTTAACATTGAATGTATTGATTTGACTTTTGATATTTCAATACAGCAACAAAAAATCATTTCTTATGTAAATATCAGATTATAATAGCTTAGATTTTTTTGTTATATTATATAATTTTTTTTCAATTGTAAATTCTTCTCTCTTTCAACTTATTTTATAAGAAATGTCTATAAAACATAATAAGTATAATATACTGTAAATACTGTATATTTTTCTTTTGAAAATATTGAATGATTTTTAAACATATGAGAAAAGCTTATTTATTAAAGTGGTCTTCCTATTGAAGCGCACCAGTGATAAGCGATTGAAAGCAATTTTGTCGGAAATTGAAAAAATTTAAATTAAAATTTGAATTTATAGTTTAACTCACCATAGCTGCTATTTAAAGTTCTCATTTTTCAAAGCACTAAATTATTAAATAGATATTGAATTCTGTACGATTCCATGTGAAGTAAAAGCCATGGTGGGCAGAGACAGGGGGCCATGATGGGCAGAGACAGGGGGAGGGGGATATAGCAAAATGTGCATCTAATAACAATTGTTTAGAAGAAGTCTATGCAAACAATTAGAGGTCAGACACAATCCTTGAAACATAAATCCAAAAGGAAGTATTAACCAGATTAGACATGGAATGACCCGGATATAATTTGCAAATACCTCATAAATGTTAGTTGTATAGATTTTGAAGTGAGGCTAAAATTAAAACTCTTAGATTCAATTAATTGTAAGAAAAATTAGTTTTATTTCTAATAAAAAATATTGTCAATGAAAAAATTTAGATTAATAGCAATAAATTTATAAATTTTCAATATTTTAATGAAATGATCATGCACAATTTACACATTTGTCTAATTGTAATTATCATTAAAATAATTAATTGTAAAAATATATATAGTGTTCAGAATTCACCAAGATTGATTGGTAAATATCAAAGTTGTTCCTGAGTTCTGAATAATAATTTTAAAGTTTATCTTATTTTTCACCAATAGATGATTCAATCAATTTAATTGATACTAATATGAGTTTAAGTGAAATAATCTCACATAAACTCCTGGATATTAATAAAAATAAATCTCAAAATGGTTCCGAACAATATTCAAGTCTCGGTTAGTTTTTTAAAAATTAAATTTATTTATATTTTTATAATTGTTCTGAATTTAAATATAAATTATTGAAACAATGATTGAATGCTTTGAAATTCTTTGACACAAGAAGTGGACAGCAATGAGGAAGAGGTGACTGAAGTGCAGAAACCGACTGCACCTGTAAGGCGACCGACCGGTGCTGTTAGGGATAGACAACCCGTGACTCAAGTGGACATCGATGACAGTGAGGAACAGACACCCGAAGAACCAAAACCAGTCGCTCCCGTCCGGAGACCACCCGGAGGTCGGGGCAGACCTGCGCCCAAACCAGTGACACAAGTGGTGGACAGCGATGACCAACAGATCAGTGACGGACAGACAGATGAGGAGCAAAGACCAGTCGCACCCGTGAGACGACCCCCGGGAGGGCGAGGAAAACCCGCACCCGTGCCACAGGAGGAGGACAGCAGTGATGGACAAGCAGTGGGCGGCGACCGAATTGAAGCGGTCGGAGGGGAGGGACAGGACTCGGGCAGTGATGACGAGAGCGGACAAGACTCACACCATTCCGGAGATCCGATCCAATGGCTTAGGGATGCCGTTCGGGGCGAACCGGGAAGTGATTACCCCATCTTCTATGAACCCCCGGAAACCGGTTTCAAGTGCGCTGACCAACAATACCCGGGATATTATGCGGATGTGGAGGCGCGCTGTCAGGTGTTCCACATCTGTCAAGAAAACGGGCGCTCCGATGCCTTCCTGTGCCCGAACGGCACTGTCTTCTCGCAGCAGCACTTTGTCTGCATTTGGTGGCACGACTTCGACTGTTCCACTGCTCCCGAGTTCTATGCACTCAATGCAGAGTTATATACCACTCCTGAATCTCAAGGACCGGTCGAAGCACCCGAAGGTACCCCCGAGAGCTCTGTGCCAACAATCCCAGCCTCAGGTCCTGGAGGTCGTCGACCCTCCACTCCAGTCACAGGTCCAACAGGTGGCCGACCCTCCACTCGACCACTCCCTCCATCACCAGTCGATGCCATCGGCAGAGGAGGACCTGAAGGACAGCCCGACGAACGAATACAATCGGGCGATGAGTCGACTGAAGGCCAAACACCAGACGCTCCGCAAGACATCGACACCGAAACCCCTTCACTACCAGTGCAGACATTACCCGACTCTCAGGAGTTGTCGGACGAGTCAACTGAAGCACCGGCTGATGAGGTGATCACAACGGGTCCGAAGAGAGGCGGCGCTGCACCTAATGGTAGACCGAAAGCCGGTATTAAAGGCGGTGCGAAAGCAGTGGCCAAAAACGGAAGTGCAAATGGAAAGGGGTATGGAATGAGTGGTCAATTACTTTAAATAAAAAACTCATTAATTTTTGGATCAAATGATTGTAAAAAATGTTTTTCTAAAAAAATGTTATTTAAAAATGTGTTAAAACTTTGTTTTTATTCAAAAATCAGTCGCAATGGAGTGACCAAAAAGACTGGACAACCGACTGCTCCACAAAGGACTGGTAGCAATGGTAGTGCCCCTAAACCAGCGACTAATGGCTTAAGAAAGACTGCAAAGAAAACCAATGGAGCCAATGGTCAGACATCTATTCCGAGTTCGCCCGCAGATAAGGCACGCAATGGACTGCAGAAGACAAGGACTAACGGCGCCGGCAATGGTGGACAACAGCCGACACAACAGAAACAGAGGACAACCTCTGGCACTAAATCAGCCGCTGGTTATAGAACAGCACAGAGACAGGAACGGGACGGCCAGTCCTCCAATTGGTATTACTTAACTGGTCTATAGTCTCAATGTGTGTCTCATTTAAAAACATAAGTCATTTAATAAATTGTTAGAAATATTTCTTTTTTATACATATTTTATATAAATTCTTAAAATTCTTATATATTTTATTAATTCTGTTATTCAATTATATTTGTTTTTAATTATAGTAACAAAAAAAGGAGAGTTTTTCTTAACATATATTTTATAACTCTTTTTCTCTAATTTCAATTTTGATTTACAATATGTTTCTAATGTTTGATTTGATTCTTAATTTTTTTTTATGTAAAAAGTTTTTCAAAATTCTAATTTTAATTTATTTTGATTTTTCATATATTTTTTTTCTAACATGAGTTTCGATTGAGAAGAGGTTTTTTTGAAGTATTCAATCCTATAATTTGCTCACAAGAAAAAAAAACTAAATTAAATCATTGATTATATGACTTAATCGGAGCTCAAAGTTTGAATAAAAAAATATTTCACTCAAAATAAACTTTTTTTTCCTATGCCTTAAGTCCTATAAAAAGTAACTAAAAAACTAAAAGAAAAAATGTTTATTAATATAAAAGTTTTGATTGTCATCTGATTGACAGCAGATATACATTTGATCCACGAATTAATTGTCTGAACAAAAAATAAGGAAATAAATCGGGAAAAAAATTTACTCAAAAATAGAAAACTAAAAGAAGTAATTCTTAAGAAAATCAAAAAATTTCATATCAAACACACGAATTTGCATAGATATTCGATATTATAATCAATTTTTTGTTATTCACATTCAAATTGTAATCCACGACAAAACAAAAAGCAACAAAATCAGCCATAAATACCAATACCTGTTTATACATTCATACAACAAATTCTTGTACTCATTATAAAACTTTTGTATAACTATCTAAACGAAGACTTTTTGTTTCCTAACATAACTTACACTCAAAGCTCTTACTGTCTATAAAATATTTGTTGCATTTTGTTGTATAAAATTACTATAAATATATATATATTTTTTTGTATTATTCTAAACATTAAGAGTTGCCATAAAAGAAACAATAAAAGAATTTTTATTTTAATATAAAAAAATTAGATTTATTTAAATACAACTCAAATATTTTTTTTATATCTCCTGTTGTTTTCTTATGTAATACTCGACTAAAGTAAATGATTTTTTGTATGAAATGAGAATAGTGTTTAAAATGCTTTCATTGTTTCTATTTGAATCAGAATTTGAAGAATTAGAACTATTATTTGACATATAAATCAGGGGTAGTCAAGGGGGAGGGGTAAAAAAATGTGGGAGGGGTATAGCCTAAATACTCTCTGACTTTTTGTTCCACAGACAAAAATTTTTTAACCTTACTCGCCCTGTGCATTTTTCATATTTTTGAATTTGGTATATACCATTGATTTTTGAGAAGATCTCAAAATGGTATTAATTCAAATGGTATCTCGCCCATTCCCCCTGATTCGGGCGACCTTAGCTATCCCTGATTTAAATATAGTAGTTAGACATCAACTCTAACTAAACAATTTTTTAAAAAAAATTCAGAAAAATTTAACCTGACTATATAATTATTAGACACACGACAGCTAGGTGAAAATTAATTTTCAATATTTGAAATATAGTATATTAAAATATTTCGAATTTTATAATCTTGTAAAATTATTCTACAATTAGATATTGATTCTATACAGTCAGCAATAAAGTTATTATTATTAACATCTAAGCTCTAAATATTATAATTTATAATATACTGGAATTCGTACAGTGCAGTCGTACCTGTGCCAAGAACAATTCTGCTGTCAATGGAATGTGTGCATAAATTTTAGATAAACGGGTTTTACACTCACACTGTAATTGCATAACATTAAGCAATGGGATTTTATTAAAATTTAAATCCATTGAATGTATGAAATGTATTTATAATTTTCGGTCTTTCTTTTTTGCACATCGTCTGCAACTTTTATTTGAATATCTAGATCAAACCCGAGCAAAATTTAAACAGAGTATTAAAAAAATGAATGTAGCTTATGTATTCAAACCTGCATTTCTGTGATATTTTTATTCAAATAAAATGATTAAAATATATTTGTTATATTTATTATTTTGTACACTCTTCTCATTATAATCTATAATGATATATATAAATGTTTAATAGTGACATACGTCTACCCAAATGCTAGCATCAGTAAAGTCTTTGTTTACAGGCTGAATCAGCCTGTAAAGCTCACGATCGATCTAGATAGTTACATTTTTCTAATTCTAATTTAATCTTCTAAAATGAATAATTTATCATTCAACTTAAATGATAAATTATAATACAGTAATCCATTTTTATAAAAATGTACAAAAACGCCTTTCAATAATATTATGTTATCTATATTGTAATAAACGTATTTACTTTTGAACAATATCTAGATAGTCAAGTAATTGCTTCAGACTGTGTGCAAAAAAGAAAGGCCGTAGGATAATATTATATAATATGTATAATATTTTAAAATATTTTTGATTTAAATATCTTTAAAACTTGCTAGGAGAGAGTGTCACTGCGGCGACCTACAGTTGTACCCGGTAAAACGACAAGGGTAATATTCCGGGCTGGACCTCATTCTTGACATCTTTCCTTTATATCAATATTAATCTTTTTGTTATTAATAATAAGCCGGTGAAAAATATATAAAATTTACCATTCTCATTTACCAAAATATAAATTAATGTACAATGTTACAGAAATAATTAATCCTAATAATATTTTCATAAATAACATAATAATACACTTTTTAACTAAATAACATTTTTTCTAACCAAGTATGTTTAATATCAGATTTCGTAGAATACCTTGATTAATATAAACAATAATATAATGTTATTGAGTTGTTTTTAAATTGTTTCAATTTGTATCAAATATTTTGAAAAATATGTTCTAAATTAGTTTAGTTGCATTGTTGAAAAATTCATCAGTTCATCAATTGAGTTAAATTGATCAATCCTTAAATTAGCAATCTTCTGAAAATAAATTTTTATCTGATTTTTTGTCTGTCAATATTTCATATATTTTGTCAATTGAATACACTTTAGCCGTAGAGCACCCTTTTAGGAGCGTAGATCCTAATAACTTAACTATTAGTAATAAGTAGTCTGGTAAATTTGTGAGATTTCTTGCTAAATTAATCGAAATTCTGGTAATTTTCGTCATTTCTAATTAAATTCTGTAAGAATATGATAATTTAGAAATATCCCCTATCCAAAATTTAACAGATTTGTGACGTCACAGCCTGGAATACTCCTGAAATTTTGATGAAACCAATACTCCCTTATTTTTCTAAGCATGGCAATCCGTTTAATGATTCTGCTTCTTTATAGATAGAATACTATAATTGATTAATTTTTAAAAAACAACCCAGATTATAGATAAATATTTGAGTATAAAAGTGCTGTTCATATGATAAAATTTTAATTATACTAAAAATAAACTTTATAAGCAATTAAATATTTTATACGTAATATTATATTCTGGAAAAATACCAAAATTGTTGTTTCAAATAAATAGATTTTTTAAATGATGATTAACTTGTCTGATATATTAATACTAGGAATATTTAATTAACAAGTTCTAAAAAATTATAGATCAGGACTAGGTATATAAATAAGAGCAACTCAAGTGACTACACCTTTACCAATTAATTGTAATTGTTTATTCAAAAATAATACTTGAACATTTAGTAATTTTCTCAAATATAAAATGGAAAATAAGTCAAATAAATGTAAGTTTTATATTAACAATTCAATTTTGTTATTTATTACTAATAAATTAAATTATTAGGATAATAGTCATAGAATTTGAAAAATTAAAATATGTTTATTTTTAAAAGTTATATTCAAAAATTTTCATCATGCTTGTTTTTATTTAAAAATATTTCTTCATGTTGCTTGTGTATTCAATAAATTCAAAATAGTTTTGAACATGGAAACATTTAACTTATATAAAAATTAACTAAAATTTGGAAGAATGTATCAATAATTTACATTAGAATTATTTTGTTATCTAAAAAATTGTAATCAAAAGCATATTTCAATAAGTGGTGAATAGAGAAAATGTTGAACTGAAGAGAGGACGGAAGGGACGGGAATATCCACTTCCAGAGTTCAAATCGAGGTTTAAGTATAGCGTGAATCCACTGAACAGCTCCTGTTGTGGCCGAATGTCCGACTGTGTCCAGTGGTGGTACGAAAGCAGTCG
>JAQFXN010003354.1:0-11084 GCA_034693365.1 Liacarus xylariae | reverse complement strand
TTTTTAACTTTTACTTTACTCCCTTTGTTTTATTTAATTTATTGTTACATATAATTTACCAGGCCCATAGTACTGAGTTTTGAGCTTGGGCCTGGCCTAGGCACATAATTTTTTAACCTGAGCCTGGGCCTCGGCCTGGGCCTGGAGGCCTGCAAAACTTTTAGAACCTGGCCTAAAGCCTAGGCCAGCCTCAGGCTGGCCTGGCCTGAGCCTGGCCTCTGCTCATCTCTAGTTGGCAGTAATCAGCGATGATATCCAGGGGCTGTAATCAGATAAGAGTTTGAAACTGAATCATATCTACTAATACAAACTCTGTAGATTTCAATGGAGTTCAATAGAGTTTGTAATAGTAGATATGATTCAGTTTCAAACTCTCATCTGATTACAGCCCCTGGATATCATCGCTGGCAGTAATATAAAATAGACAATTATTTTGAGAGAAATTTCAGACAGGCTATTTGTATTCAATCAAAAAACCCCAAAAACTGTTTAATTGAAATCCTATTTATAGTATTTCATTTAATATTGGAAAACTGTTGCATGCGTGTAGCAAACCCGGTATGCATGTAGAACAGGAGTGGTCAATGGGGGTATATCCTCCCTGAGTCAGAGATTGTGCAAATTATCCCTCACGTTATTTTACCATGCTCTCCCTGTGCATTTTTCAAATTTTGGGAAAAACGTATACACCGTAACTTTTTGGCAAATTTTTGGAAAAATACCTTTCTCTATACCCTGCGTGACTGGGTCCAGTCTGACTACCCCTGATGTAGAATCAAGCATTTATATGAAATGTGCAAAAGATTATTAAAACTAATAAAAACACCTCAAAACCCGAGGGGTGCGTATATTTTTGATGAGAACCAAAGAGTCGGGAAGAGTGTATTTCGCAATCGCATATTGTTTTAGAATTAAATTAAAATTACGCACTTTAACAGAATTTATGATAAATTATGAAAGGGTTTACCAGAATTATGATGAATTATGTAAAAATTTAACATAATTTTACCTAATTTATTAAGAATGTAACAAAATTCTAGTTTTGTTCATAGAAGATTCAGGAATAGGCGCTTTCAGAGTAGTTTCCTAAAATTTTTTCATGTTGTGAGGATATCTCAGGGAGAGTCTATAGGAGAATTCGGCAAATGCAAGGTGGAGGAGATATCCAGGATGACCAACACATCCTGATCCTTGTTGATTAATAAAGTATTAATAAAGCTTTTGCATTACAGCTTTTAAGACACAACGCATTTTTATATGGAAACATCAAATATTCTGTTCAATTGATAAACTGGTTGTGTCTATTGACAACTTCGCTACTACTGTATAGAGTAGTGGTGTTGACTGATTAAATAATTTGTTAGAATGAGTAAATGGATAATTAAATAATAATTATAATTATATTACGGCTTATAATCTGAGAAAATGGATTTTATTTGAAAAATAAAAAAATTAAAAATAATTTCATAGAAATACATCCATTCTTTGGCTTAAATTATTCCTTGCATTAAATCTTGTTTACATTTTTTTATAAACGATAAATGAATTATATTTAATATGATTTTATATAACCTCCGCTAAGTCGGAGACCCTTTCCACTTCCATATCCGCCAGCACCCCCTCCAAATCCACGACCTCCTGCACCTCTGCCCAGTCCAAGTCCTCCAGCGCCCCCTCCAAAACCACCGGCTCCACCTCCAAGTCCTCCACCGGTGCCCTGAGCCACAATAGTTTGTGCGTTTTCAATAACAGGTCTTATCTCTTGAACAATTGAACGGAAAGGAGTGATGACTTCCACCACTTCTTGAATCACAGGTCGGATCACTTCATGTGTGAGTCTGTGTGCCTCGTCTTGTGATGAGGAGTGTTGTGAAGAGCCTGACTGTCCGTAATGGTTCTGAGAGGTGAGTAGAGAACTGGAACGGGAGTTGAAGTTAAGAACCACTGGTTGTTCACTCGAATCAATGTCAACAACAGTGGGCGCGGATGAGCCCAAACTGCTGGCCACCGGAACCACCTGTACGTTACGGGAACTGATCACCGCTCCATTGACACGACCTCCGCCTAAACCACCACCGATTCCTCCTCTGAGTCCACCACCGAAACCACCGCCGAAACCCAGTCCTCCTCCCAAACCTCCTCCATAACCCCCGCCATATCCGCCTCCATAACCACTGGCAGAGCAGTGAAGACCAAAGAGTCCAACGATTAATAACTGAATCAAAATATAGATTTTAGTCAAACAATTAATTATACTTTCATTCATTTGTTACTCACTTTAAACATGACTTTTGATTCAAATATAAAATCTCTTTAAAAGATATGATTTTAAAAGACTTTTTGAGCACTTTTTAGAATAAACTGAAAAGTTTCTGATGAGAACAGGACTCGAATGAACTAAAACTGTAAAACAATTCGAGTTTTTATATCCAATTCTCAAATGCCTTAAGAACTATAACTTTCGCTTTTTTAATATAATGTGAGAGAATTGGATTAAAAACAATAAAATGACTGAAAACGAGTCAAATAATAAAAATAAATTAATTAAATGAAAATAAGAATAAAAATAAAAATATTTTTCAACTCATAAATATTAAAGACATATAAAGCATTCATTATTTCTGTGAATTATGAAAACATTTTATCATTTCATTATGAATAAATAGGTTTTTAATGTTAAAAAATAATAACTGTTATCAATAAAATCCTAGATTTTTGAAGTAATGAAGTTATCTTTTAATCAATTCATTGACAGAATTTTAAAATAATATTAAAATTTATATAAAATTCAACAAAAACTATTGAATTAGATTTAATCTAGATCAGAATTCTAATTTTGCAAAAAATCTATCAACATTCTGTAAATTATAACTCGAATAATTTTACTTTTATTTTGATTTAACAAAATTCAGATCTACTATAAACTAAATAAAATAAATTTGTTATGTGTGTTGATTAATCAAATAACTTACTCGATCATTTTAAATAATCTATTTTAAATGATTTTAGAATTTAGGAAATAATTATCGATATTACACTGTTGTACAGAAACAATACCTACTATTGTAAAATAATTTAGAATTCTTTATTTATAATAAAATACTGCATAAGAAAGGTTGACATGTAATAAGGTATTACAAAATTTTAAAAGTGAAACATTTTTTTATGAACACAACTAAAAAATATATTTATTGATCGCAATTTAACTATTTTCATCACTTCTAAAATTCAATCTTAATTAAAAATATTTGTCAATATATTAAGAATATTTAAGCGATAAATACAAATCTAAAAATAAATAATATTGGAAAGCAATAGAAAGTAGATTTTGTTTTATTTATGCAATTTTGTAAATCATTATAAAATTTTATTTACAATTTCCAAAAGTATTATTACTGTTGACTGCATTGCCATTATTGCAGTTCAATCTCGCAATTCTTGTCAAGAATTCTGGATTTGATTTAAGCCAATAATTTTTGCAATTATTGCACTCAAACTTCTGTTTATACATATCTATTGTATTATTGTATTGACTGTCCATAAGAAATGGTCGAAATATTTTTTCGTCTATATATTGCATTTGTTTTGGCGAAGTATAAAAGTCATTGCCCCCGAAGTCCAGTTCCACTGGTCGTCCAATATTAGTGAAAGCGTTTGTGTCAAATGAGGAGCCATTCATATAGTAATTGTCGAATAAACCGATTTTCAACTGAGTTTTACTACTTTTACTGAATACAAATACATTCTTCGGTATATATTTAATAGAAGTCTTGAATAAATCCAATCGTTTCAAGAAATTCAGCTCAAAAAATGGTTTTTCGCCAATCGATTCTATAGTTCGGCCATAAATCTCAAGAATTTCCAGCTTTTCTAAGGCTTTGAATGCATTGTTAGGAATCGCTTTGAGATTAATGTCGCCGACACTCAAATGCATAGAGTTTTTGAATTTATTCAATATATCGAATAAATTGTTTGACTCGAGCTTAGGACTGGTCCACAGAAATAGTTGATCAGTCACTGACTCAGTGCCACTGAAGGCGTTTGTGTGTATTCTCTTCAGGTTGTCTGCGCCCCATATATGAAGCCATTGGAAGGTAATGTCTGCGAATGTATTTTCGGGCAACTCTTCAATAGCAGAGTTGGATATTTTGAGTTTAAGAAAATGTTTGTTATCTTTCGGTAATTTAGCGCTTAATCTACTGAATACTGATTTCACATCTATTGCTTGATTTCCCTCACATTCTATACCGAAAACCGATCTACAGGTGCACGGCTTCAGTAGCTCTGGATCCGGACAATTAGCACAACGAACTGATTCCTGAATTAAAAGGTTTACAACAATAATACAAAATATCCAATCTGTGTATTGAAAGAGAATAATTTGTGATTGGTTTCAATGAGTAAATCAAAATATAATATTATATTTGCATTATTTGATTGATTTAAGACTCACTCCTCAACTGTTTTGCTGCCATTTTTCAAATTAATTAAATGTTTAGATTCTAACTGTAAGAACACAATAGTCTTAAAATATTAATTTTATAGCAAGTGTTGAATGATTTCATGAAATCAATGAAAGTATAAAGATTACAGGTACATATATTCCTAATAAATTATATTTACACAACTGTATTATAAATTATAATTTATAACACACATCGACAATAAATTATGAAAGGAACTTACGGATTTTAAGGTAAAATTCTTTCTTTGATAAATCAAAAAGTGCACACCGGGATTCGATAGAGCTATCCTTCACGTGCAAAAATATGTCAAAATTATTTATAAATCTATCCAGGGGCTCGGGAATCGCCCTTCAAAATTCAAGAATTTGACTTGGGAAAAGGACCCCTCTGGAAAAAAATATATTTTGTTCTGAATGTTAAAGAGAAACTAAATATATTTTTTTAACTAAAAAATCTTCCGGAACTTTGTCAAATAAAATGAGGAAAAATTCGGGTTTTTTTTTATCCAAAAAAAATAATTAAAAATTTTTTTAATTTCTATCCTCAACAAAGGACAACATTCTTTAAATCCTTAAGCTTTCAAATTGTTTATATCTATTATGGTTTATGTGTAAACCCAAGTCAAATTATCGAACTTTGAAGGGCGATTACCAAGCCCCTTGGATAGATTTTGAAATAATTTTAACATATTTTTGCACGTGAAGGATAGCTTTATTGCATCCCGGTGTGCACTTTTTGATTTATCAAAGGGAGAATTTTACCTTAAAATCCGTAAGTTCCTTTGCATATATTATGAACATTAAAGCATGGAAATGCCACAATCCTTTTGCGTTGATTCTAAATTCATTTCTTAATTTAAGAATAATTTATATTTGATTTAGGATAAGTTATATATTAAATATTTTCTTACGAGTTGGTTTAAGTTTTCTATTTTCTGAAATAACCTGATCTAAATTCGGTTAAAATAATTCCTTGCATAATTGAAATATAGAATTACTACTAAAAATTATGTGCATTTAGCACAACTTCATCCAATGCTAAGCAGCCGAATGTGACAGTTCTAAAAATATGCACAACTTAGGATTCAAAGCTAGCCTTAACTAAAAAATGTCACAGGTTAAACTATAAATTCCAAAAAACAAATTGAATATAAACTTTTACAAACGATCAATAAAATAATTATGGCCAAAAAACCCCCGTTCCTCAACTTATTTGCCTCACTGTATATTGTTCAATTTCATCACAATGCTGATTTTTCTAAAGTTTGCATCTCCTAAAAGCCCCATGAAACACCCCATTCACCTCTAGTTTTTTCAGTTTTTCATTCATTCTGATTGTTTTGGTTACAATTTAATATTTAAAGTGTGCGCTTCATTGTATTTGCTTAAGTTTTTATGTGTGAACACTAGTTATGCTTAAGCATTGCTTAGGAATCCTTGATTGAGTTCTCGTGTAAACGCAGTATAAATTTGCCAATAGACGATTCTGTGCAAAGTGTCTACTGAAGCGATGTTTCGATATTGGAAATATCAATTACGACAAGAAGCAGAGACTCATCAAGATATCCCATTGATTACGCTGGACCACGAAACGATCTACGATGCAAGAGTCAACATGCATAGAAATGAATTTAATTATAAAGAGAAGGAGATAACAGATTATGTCAGAATAAAAGAAACTGGATCATTTGAACAATGGATTGAAAACTCTGAACTTTATAACATAACCTGAAAAGAAAAGTATTTAATTTCATTACTGCAACAATTGCGTGATCTAAAAGAACTATGCCATCTAATCAAGCTCATGCATCAACTCATGCATCTCAAGCAACTCATGCACTAATTAGCTCATGCATCATTTTAATCTGTGGCTATTTCTTTCTGTCTTCACTTCCCATTGAATTTTTCTTTGTTTTATTGCATTTTACACTTTAAAGCTTAATTCTTCTTTTCTCTTCTCAGACGGTTCTTAAATCTTCTTGCCGTCACTCGTTCCCTTTCGTCCTCCTTAACGATGGGTGCTCCACAGTAGACTTCTTTGACGCGGTGGCACATTTGAATGAAACATTTCTCTTTCCCATCTTCGGTGTATTTTATTGGAAGTGGGTATTCCTCCTTGTTCATATCTAACAGGTTGCAAGCATTTGTGTTACGAGTCACCCACATGTGGTACTCGATTTTCAAAGTGACTAATTGACGCTCTAGTTCTTCACTCTTTTGAATGAGTTCTTCACGGCTGGGTGATTGAAATCTATGGTGTCTTTAGCAGCGACTTTTGAATCCTTTCATATAAGGTAATGATCTGTTTGACTATTAACAGTTTCTGAAAAGTCTGGTTCTCTAGTCCATTCTTTCCTTCGTAGATTTCTTGTAACTTCTTTTTAGATAATTAGTGTTGTAGTAGAACTAGGGCAACTTGTCAATGCGTTGATTTAACGGTTGTAATTCTTCGTATGAGAAAACTTTTGGTAGGATTTAGTTCGCTGTCATCCTTATCTTTCGGTTTTCTATATTTCACCGCCTCTTTGCTAGTTTCTATCAATCCCTTAGAGGATGAGGAACAGCTTGCCTTGCCTAGTTCGTTTTGTCTTCTCTTTATAACTCGAGAATATATTGATTTAATAAATTCTTCATCTATCACGTGGCAGAATATACACATTTCTTTACTCTTATGTAGCTTTAGGGAGAATCTCTGTTGATAGCGTAATTTGCCTATAATGATACGAGTTCCCTTTCCGTTTCTATCGTTCGTTTTCAAAATTCCGACATTTGAAAGAGAAAGTCTTACAGTAATAGAGTTGTGTAAGTAAATGCTTCAACTTATTACATAAGCCAATTATATTTTGTAATAGGATACAGTAGTATTCTGCAGGACGTCTTAGTTGGCTAGTTCTTTTAATTTGGCACCTGTTACGAGTTAATTGTTCTCCGTAAACCTCTGCTAGCTGTTCAATCTTATCTCTAGATTTATTTATCTCTTACTTCTCGCGATCGATGAGTTTTAATTCATATCACTTCGAAGTTTTATTCTCTTTCCCTAGCTGGTCTTCCATCTGTCTTTATTTTATTTTAACTATTTTGATGTTGGTTTTCTTCCGATTTAGAGTATATTTCCCTAACTTTGTGCGGTCATCATAGCACAATAAAGAAAGATGCCTGGAAAGACTGAAGCCTGTACGAAACAGATTCACGATGGTTGTCTAATATCAAGCGTATAAAACAGCCATATACAGCTGACTCGAGCAAAGGGAAAGACCCTTATCCCTACTGTATGATTTCGTTAACGTCATAGATTAAGATTAATGTGTCTCAAGCCGCCGTCAATCAAATCACACTTTATAGCATGGACTCCGATACAGCGAGACATCAAAACAACACGCTACTCTGGCCTGGATTAGATCACCGCTATATCATCCGGACTCCTTCAAAGTATAATCACAGCCAAAGTGACTATAGCTATCCTGAATGCCGCAACTGATAAGTACCTCCGTCACAGAGTGCCTAATCGTTTTGTTGAATTTGTGTAATAGACTAATTAGTTGATGTCTAAAAATGATTGTATGTAATTTAAAAAGGGTTTGTGTGATAGGATTTGTGTTGTATTCCTGTCAAATCCTATGGTGTGTGTGGTCGTTAAAACGAATCCCACCGATATGTTTTCAATTTTGAGACGTTTTCTCAATCTGGATGTCGATTTTCAAACATCTCTTTTGACCATCCTTCCAACTATGACCAACAGTTTCATCAGACAGAGTTTCCTTTAGCCATCAAAGTATTTCAGGACTCGTCTTGTAACTCTAAAATCACGATTCTTTCTTAAGCCCGAAGGCAAAGCAACTCGGCGTTCTAGTCTTCTCCACTTCACCTCATCACCTAGGTTAGCATTAGAGCGCAAACTCAGAGTCTGCTCAGAGGAATCTGGGTTACACTCTGCTATACAGTAGTTATTACATCTAATATCAAAGAGTATTTCTAAATGCGCACTGCTATATACAGTGATTATTTAGCATCGAATGTTCATAATTACTTACTGCTAGTGGTTATTTTAGCTAACATCGAGTACTCACAAATACGCACTGCAATATACAGTGGTTATTATAGCTAACATCGAGCACTCACAAATACGCATTGCAATATACATTGGTTATTATAGCTAACATCGAGCACTCACAAATACGCACTGCAATATACAGTGGTTATTATAGCTAACGTCGAGTACTCACAAACACACAATTCTATATACAGCCGTTATGTTTGACTCAGAGTACTCATATTATCGTACTGCCATACATTAGTTATCATATCCAGTATTGAATACTCTTAGTGAGCTATTGCTAAACATGAACCTATATTTTAAGGCACTACACCTTACTCAGCATTTAGTATCATTATGTATTAGCATGAGACATTGGTCAAATGGGTTAACGGTTCTCCTGGCACTCGGAGGCCTTTATCAACCTCCTGATCACAATGGAGTGTCAATCCAACTTGCTCTGGCCAAGGCCTCAAAATATATGGCCACGCATAAGCTAAGAGGAAGTTAAAACAGGGTCTCTGCTAGAAAATATTATTGCGAATACTCAAAGATCTAATACTGATATCTAGCAGTGTATAAGCACTAAGGAGGGTTGGAATGGGGTCGCAATATATGAAATATATTACAATATTGTAACATTTATTATGTTTATGGTCAATTTTAAATACTATAAGGTCAATAGACCAAAAATCAAACAATTGTTGTTTAGGCCTTAACGATAATCTATAATTATTCTATGTATGGCTTAACTTATTATTAGTCACATAGGTTTATATTTTGTACCTATAACCATATTTACATGTATTTATATATTTATATGTATTTATTATATATGTCCGAGTCGGCAATTATGTAAAGGGATTTTCCCTGAATTGTGAACCTATAAGTTTTATGGACTCTCCTGTACGGTCTGGACATCACTACTGAACGTTTGTAAACGGCTTTAACCACACGTGTGGACTGGCCAACCGATTAGGACAGGCTCTGGGAACCTGTCGACCAATAGGTTTAGAGTACAGCGTTTTTGAGACATGCGCAATATCATTCAGTTCTAGAACTTCAGGAGAGTGTAGTGAGACTTATTTGAGATTCTGGGGGGTGACTCTCAAGCCGACAGGATGCATTTCACTGTACACTTGGTTTTGGTTTTGTTCAATAAAGGTGAAGTCCCTTAACTTCATTCAGTCTAAGTTTTATTTATTAGGCTAAGACCGGGACTTCGGTCCCTGGCCGTTTGGATAGAAGGGTCTATTGGGCAATGAGGTGTCCGAGGATTGGTACGTACTCGGAACCCATAGGTAGCTAACACTCATTTTTAAAACTAGTGGACGACAACATTTGGCCTCCGATTGAAGAACTATTACTCGATACACCTTGCCGTATACTATACTAAAGAGGACCTATTATTGCGCCTGTACACGGGTGGTCCAGTAAGATACAAAAGTTGGCCGGAAGAGTGAAAAAGTCTTACAATATAAACACATGCGATTACAAAATGTGTATTTTTCCTATTAAAGATATTTTAAATTATAGTTAATTCAAAATATTCAATTAACTAAATACACATTAGGAAACATGAATTTTCCCCATATCTGAAGGTTTTTATACAATACATATGGAGTCAAATATTAATATTTAATTTTTTAAAACTCAGATTTAATGTAATTATTGAACTTTCTATTATTTAGAAAGTGATGATCGTAGATGAGCAGAGGCCAAGCTCATACCAGGCCAAGCCAGCATGATGTTGGCCTAGTCTCCAAGTCATGCTCGAAGAATTTTGGGGGCTTACAGTCCCAGACTTGGGCTTAGAGAATTTAATGAAATCCAGGCTTACGCGAAAACTTCTGAGCCATGCCCAGGCTCACCGCCCAGGACTATGTGCCCTGTTTGGCCTTAATGATAGATGGCATTAAATAAAGTAAAATAAGGGAATAAAGTAACAATTTAAAAAATCGTTTTCAGCTCAAAAATTCAACTCAGTATTCGGTTATATTTTTTTCCAAAATTTTCGAAATATGAAGTGTATATTGCAGGGGTTGCCAGACTTAGAGAGTGCCTAAAGCACGTTTGAGTTGAGATATTGATTTCGATTTCCAAAAAGTTAAAAATTAGAAAAAATACACTTATTGATCTCCTAAAGTATGTGTCAAGTTGATTACTTCGGCGATATTCAACATTTTTGTACCCCGAAGTATGGCTACCCCTGTTATATTGATTATACCCCGTTAAAAATTATTTTCTCTGAATATAATAATATGCAAAGCTCTCCAATCGCTCCAATGTCATGGCGTACTGTTCGAGTATAACATTAATACTAATAAAAAAAACTTTATTACACAAATATTTTATTGCATTTATTGTAGTTCTCTGTTATTTAATGCGATATATTATATACTGTATCTTAAAATCTGTAGTTAAAATAGTTTTGAAAAATAAAAAGTATAGAATGAGTACTAAAGTGTTGCCTACAGTTAAACAAAATATTAATAAATATTTAGACCAGAAGTGTTATGTTCAGGTCTTTCCTTTACAGTTGCCTCGCAATAGGAAAGGTTGGGGTTCAAGTAATTTTACAACATA
>JAQFXN010003353.1:0-11085 GCA_034693365.1 Liacarus xylariae | reverse complement strand
TCTTAAAATTCATTAATTTGGTTTCTCCTTAACATTTTCTTATGAGGATTTCATGTTTTTCATATTATTTACAAAATGATATGATATATTGATGTTATAATTGGTCTCAAAACTCATTTTTTACCAATTTTAAAATACGACTTTTTTAAAGTTGCTAGAATAAAGACGAAATATGGAAATATGTTAAGGGGATAAAAATTATAGCCAATTCTAATAGATAGTAGGACTACAAAATCCACTTTAGAAATTTCTGGTATCTTGTTATTTTATGTCTTAGCTTTAGAATATTTCGTACACTTAGTACATTAGAAATTATGCATTACTTATGGCTGTCTTTATGGAAATTGTCCTAATGATTGTCCTTATGTTGGGTTGGATGCACCAAAAAATCTTTTACAAAGAACTATTCTATAAAATTTTGGAAATGCACTTATTCTAGAGTATGAAGATGACTATAGTGTACAATGGAGGAAATTAGCTAAGGAACGGGGGTTTTTAACCTCAATTATTTTTTTTAATCATACAAAAGGTTTTTATTTAATGTTTTTGATAAATATGACAGCAAAGGTTTAATGGAATTCTGTTACTATAAGAGTGCTGAGTTAGAATCGATATACAATGTACAGCCAATTCACTCATTTTTTTAAAGGCGCTTTTTTCACTCTAACAGCATTAAGTCGATTGCTCACCTCCGGAGGCTGATTAGGATTTCCTAAATAATCAGAGATGTTGGAGGTCCAAAACGTTAGGAGGGATATTTTTTCGGTGAAAACCTAGAGGAGGGTAAAATGACGAATTTTTCCAATTTTTGGCTAGGGGATCTAGGGGAGAGTTTTTTCAAAAGTCATT
The DNA here is from genome assembly GCA_034693365.1 of Liacarus xylariae. Lineage (NCBI taxonomy): Eukaryota > Metazoa > Arthropoda > Arachnida > Sarcoptiformes > Liacaridae > Liacarus > Liacarus xylariae. The sequence goes on along the minus strand of JAQFXN010003353.1, from coordinate 10,236 downwards.
TTTTTCATCAATATTTAATAAACATGTTTTTAAAGCTCAAAATTCATTTATTTATAGTATTTTAATAAAAAATGCATTTATAGTGATTTATAGCACTAAAGTGACTTATTTATAGTTTGTTGTGTTCAAAATAAGTTTATTTAGTGGTTTTTAATACAACTGCACTTCAAAGTATTGAAATTTTATTGATTTGTAATGAATTTATGAAATATCTTGAAAACGGCGTCGTTTCCTAAAAATTTGCTTAGGGGGAGGGGGGGTACCTCCCGAAGAGCCTATAGGGGTACTTGACAAAAACGCCCCTTCGACATCCCTGATGAATAACTATAATATACTGTATATAAATATATAACTACAACATTACAAATACTAAACGTTGTTTAGTAAACACTATTATATTAAACACAATATAAAATTATATCCAATATTCTGCTGTTGCAATACAGACATGCATTTAAAAAATTTTATCGTCGGTTCAAAATTCTTAGTAATTTTAATTATGTTTAACAAGAAATTTTTTTGCCGATTCCAACCTCATTATATCAGTAAGATTTCACAAAACCAATATGACCGAGCATAGCTGCTTTTACTCTGACTTTTTTTTATTAATAATGAAGGTATATTTTTGAAATTGACATTTTTGGAAAAATATTTTTAGATTTATAGTTATTTTTTAAGATTTGTAATAAAAATAGAAAATAATAATCAAACTCTCATGTAATGCATATTCTCTACAGTTATACTCCTGTAAAAGTTTAGACCTAATGATATCAGGAAAATATTAAAGCCCTGGGTATTTCGTACGCTTAATTTGAACTAAGATTACATAAGTTAATTCAGTATTAAATATTGTAGAATTAACTTTTTAGAAGGTCTGCGCATTTACAGTGACATTTAATTTTATGGTTAGCATTGAATTGTTTACAACTATTGTCCGGTTAAAGTAAAATTTCATTACAATACACTTATTATGGAATATATCTTTGTGTGTATTTAATATTGAACTCTCGTCGCATTTAAAAATAACATTAGTCTAAGATTTTATTCCTGAAAATAACCAGAGCCCATATTCATGTAACAAAAACTTATGGAAAATTTAGTTTTTATTGAGAAATAATAACTCAACTATATAACCATTTCAAGTTGTCATAAAATCTGGTTAGAAGAACCATTTTCAAAAAAATATTCTTCAGATACTTTTCTCACGATCTTTTTGTATAACTGACCTCCTCTGATTTTTTCTTCGATTATTTGAAACATTCTGTAAAATTCTGTGTAAATGTACATGATATGTTAAATTATTGTAAACTAATGTAAGAATTTTGTTAAAACTGATGTGTAGAGCATTCATAATTACATAAATCAATATTTTTGGTCCAAAAGTTAGAATGAAAAAATACTGATAAGAGGCTCAAAATCATAGAGGGGGAGGTGTATGATGGGGTATTTTGCAAACGTTAAATTCTTGCAGAATTACATTAAAAATGACATAATTTAACTGAATTTCGTCTGATTCTGCAAGAATTTAGCCGGAATTTCACAGAAAATTCAAAATTATTAGGAAGGGTGTCTCAAAATTGCTCGTTTGTTCTTTACCACGTATTTTGGTCATATTTCGGAGAAAGGGGATTTTTTGTCTATACCCCTCATTGCCCATCCAGAATTTTATGAGAGCAGACCAAATACTCTATTTCGGAAAACTAGACGACACCTATCATGAAGATTACTTAAAATAGCTTATAATACTATTTATTGGTATTTTTGTACAAAATTTGACAAAATTCTGTGATTTTAGAAATAAATATAATTCCAAGGACTTCCAATAACTCCGAAATATATTTGAGTTTTTTAATCAATATTTCAGTGAATATAAACCCAATAATAAATAAACAAAAGTTGTGCTCTACTGATGAGATTCTGTTTAAAAGCGTCCAATTCTATGCAAATAAGCATTTTCACAATATAGCCATTTGGATGTTAGAGGACCAGATCCCCCAATGTTTGCACATTACATACGGCAAAATTAGACCAATAGAAAATTTTATTCAGTATATCTACAGTACTATTCAAAAATTACATACTATTAATATGCTATATTATGCATAGGGCAAAAAAATTAGGGTTCTGGTCTTGTATCAGCCAAATGGCTGTACCCTCCGCTAAAACTTTGACTTTAAGCTTCCCTGAACATTATCAACAAACTGTTGCTCATATTTAGTATAAAATGCAATACAAAGTACACTAATTTCTATATAAATACGACTAAATTTAATTTTATTTTCTTGTGTAAAGGGTATAGACTTTGGTCGCTTCACATATCATATGATCCCCGGAATATTCTTCTGCTTCATAGGAGCGATGGCTTTAATACGACTCCTTTATCGTGATCTATCGACACTTGAATTCCAGGAGCCGCCAGAACTCGTTGGTAAGGTTTAAAAGACATAATATTAGATAATATTATTAAAATCTAAAAATATTTGACAAAAAAATATATAAATATTAAATCAAAACTAAATATTAATTAAATTAAATTTTGCTAAACTCCTGAGCACAGGTAAAAAGCGATTAATGGAATATCTGAAATGTGAGGTCGAAAATTTAGACAGCATTGAAATTGAACAGAGAAGAAGGGAGGAAAGAGTTTTCCCCCCTTCGCCCCCTTCGGACACAGAAGCCTTCACATACAGCTCAACCCAACTGAATGTTCTCGACTCAGACAATCTATGTTTTCAGTCATCTAATGGTAATTCATGACATGATTACCATTGATTCATAACTAACAATGTCTTGTATTGTAGTTATAGTCTCTTTCCTCCTCTCTTCTCATTAAGCGCTAACAAATGATAATAATATGAATAAATAATTCGCAAAATTTCTTTTAATCGTATATTCTCTCAAATCTATTGCTTGTGTAAAGTTTGTCAATCAGTCATTTAGTTGTGTTGTGAATCTGAATCACTTTTTAAAGCAATTTTATTTTTTTATTCAAATTCACACAGAATTGAAGCGAGAAATAGACGTTTGGAAGAAAGCCTGTAATTCAATATCTGGTTATTCGAGAGATGAGAACTCTGTTCGAGGAGTTCTCAAACGAAAGGTTATGGCACTCGAGAATCTGCTGCACAAACACCTTTACGACACCAAACCGTCTGACGGCGACTATTTGGCTACTCTTGAAGAACTCCAAAGCAAAGTTGGCATTAATTGGTTATAAATCTTTTACCGTTTATTAATTGAAACATTTGTTTATTTCAGTATAAAATTCGAAATAAAGCCCTATTAATAAAATCAGCGATTGTAATGGCATTAGTGATCAGTCTATTCTTTATGCAAAGTATTCCCGATTTGGATCTAAGCCTGGGTTGGATCGCAATATTGGGCGCAATTCTGCTCTTAATTTTGGCCGATTTTGACGAATTAGAGAGCGTTATATCTCGAGTCGAATGGTCTACACTTATATTCTTCGCCGCTTTATTCGTAGTAATGGAAGCGTTGGCTGAATTGAAGTTCTTGTGGTGGATCGGAAGACTGACTCAAGACTTAATAAATTCAGTTCACGAAGACAATCGTCTAATTGTTGCTATTTTAGTATTCCTTTGGGTCTCTGCTTTGGCCTCGAGTTTTATCGATAACATTCCGTTCACAACAGTTATGGTAAAGATTATTGAAGACTTAGCAGAAAATAATGAGTTCAACGTTCCCTTAACTCCACTTATATATGCACTGGCATTCGGTGCCTGTTTAGGAGGTAAATTATTTTAATTTATACCCCAGCAAACAAACAAATTCCGATTATTTAGCTTGAATTGTTACAAGTGTGCCAGAATAATTTTTGTTCGAGTTTTGGAAATTATTTCATAAACTATTCATGACTTAAATGTGTCGACAGTTGTCTGTAAATAAAATTCTTTATATTTAAAGTTCATTTTCCGAAACTCAAAACAAAAAATGATTGTGCGCTTGGAATCAATTGTTTCCAAAATTATATATTCAAACATTAATTTTATACTTCTTTATAGGAAATGGAACATTAATTGGTGCTTCTGCTAACGTGGTTTGTGCCGGTGTTGCTGAACAGCACGGATATCGATTCACTTTCATGGACTTCTTCAGGTTTAATACAATTAACATTTGATTTGCAATATTTGTGCAAATATTAAGTCTATGTCTTTAGAATTTTTGTTGAATCAGAGTTCGGGATCCGACCCAACAATCGAGTGCTAATGCCTTTAGTTTAAGTTTATATACAGAATAATTTGCATTTTATATAAAATGAGTTTTGCTTTTGTTCTTCGCTTTGTCTCTGTTTTATAACCCTTTGCACAACCAATGAGTTCGTTGTTTTGTTTGCATTTGTGCCAAATTCTGTGCCTTAAGTTCACTGTCACTAAAAATTACTCTTTCTCTGCATTTGATTACTTATGAAATTCTAATTCAGAATTATTTTCCTACAGAATTGGATTTCCAGTGATGTTATTAACTACAAGTATTGCCACAATATATTTAATTGTCTGTCACGTCGTTCTCGACTGGAATTACTAAATCTGAAAGATTTATTAAAAAAGTTCATAATTTTATATAATTTTAATTAAAGTCATTTTATATATAATAATCATTAAAAAAAATTTGAAATGTTTTTAAATATTTATTTCACATTTTACACAACTAAAGGATTTGCGTATAAAATAAATGATAGAATGCCAACACTTATGTCTCATAACTTGAAAACATAAAATTACTTTTTAATAAATGAAAAAAATTTATATAATTTATTGAAAGCTTTTCTCAAAATTGTGAGAATAATCTAAAGAATGACTAAATTTCATACAAAAGATATCGTTTAATGAGCGCCGGAATCGGCAATAAATCGATTTTTTCGATTACATTATGTCCGATATCGCCGAGAAAATGTCTGACCGACACCCGAACCAAGTGCTTGAGTGGAATCGGGTTCATAGCCGTGGCCAAAATCAGTTCTCTTTGAGGAGTCGTCAGAAGTGAACATCTTTTGATACTCGCAATACTGAACGCCTCAGCCGTTTGTAACACCAAATTCATTACATCAGAACTTATACTTAAATGGACTCTAATTTCATAATAAACCAGAAAAATAATGTTATTAAATATTAATGTTTATTAAATCAGAAAAAATACAATTCCTAGCCTTACATACCTGTGCATTACTTTTAGAATACCGATTGGGTTTGCGATTTGGGCCTAAGAGTAAACATTATTAAAAAGCTTATATTGTATTGAAATTAATAGACTCATAATTGATATACTTTAATGATAATTCGTGCGCCATATCTGAGTAAAAGCCTCACGAGTTCACAGTTTGGCGCTTCTGAAGAGTTGAAATACTCTCCTAAAGGGGGCTTCAATAGGGGCCCCCTTTCATCGACTGTAATGGCATTTGGGTCCGCGTCTGCGTCTAAAAGGATTTTTACGATTTCTAATTTGTTTTCAACCTTTCGGTGAAAAATTATATGAATAATCAGTCATTCAGACAAATGTTATTAATTAAGCGATTAATTACTTTTTCTGAAAGTGCGATGTGAAGGGGCAGACCTATTATAGGCGAACCTACATTTACCTGAATCGGAGAGGAATAGAGCTTAGGTTTAAAATTAGATTTTAGATTGAAATCATTATAACCCACGTCTGCGCCTGAATTGATAAGCAGTTTAACCATTTCCACATTTCCTCTTAATATAGCGAAGTCGAGTGGAGTAGGCTTTTGGAACTCAGATGGAAATCTGACATTTGCGCTGTGGTGTAGAAGTAGTCGAACGATATCTATATTACCACTCAATACTGCGTAATGGAGGACAGTTCGGTGGTCGTGACGCTCTGCACAATACAAACAATTCCTTATTAGCCTAACTATGAAACTACAAGACTATACAGAATGTAGAATCACTTCATTCGGGAAATTAATTCATTTAAATATTCGGGAAATTAAAAATTAAGCGCAGATTTAAACTATTAATAAAGTTTTAAAGTCATTGAAGTCAAAGTCGAGAACACTATTGAAATCATATTTTAGCTAAAGTTAACACAATTTTTTGTATCTAAAAATCAATGTTTTATAATTAGTGCAGTTTCTCATCTATTTATATAACTTTGAGAATCGGATTGTCTTTTATTTCAAATAGCGTTTGTAATTATATAATACTGTATAAACAGTACTGACAGACAAGTGGTCATACCTGAGGTCATAGCGTTCACATCTGCCCCATAATGGAGTAGTATCTTCGCGGCCGCATATCCCTGTGGATGTCTGCACGCCTTCATCAGTGGTGTCAGACCAGACCTGTCTCGCGAGTCAGGACAGGCGCCATACTTAAGGAGCATTTCCATGAATGTTATGTTTAGGGGAGATATTAAGTTGATTTCTGACCCCAAGAAGTATCTGGCGTTGGGATCGGCCCCTTGTTTTAATAGTATCTCAGCGCACTCCTTGTGATTATTCTTGATGGCCAATCTCAGTGGCTCGTCAGCCAATGTAGCCCTTGGAGGGTTTCCAAGAGCCTTCAAATGCCAACAAAATTATTGTTAGATCTCATTGTGAAGCGAATGATAAACTATTTTTCAATTTTATTTATTATGACTCTGTGCTCAGTAGTGGCATATTATCTGATAAATATATGACTAAATACATCGCAACCCAAACAAACGAGATCTGTCTTATTCTAAGAGTTCCTCAAAAGCTCTTTGACAGTTGTAGCATCTGTATATCTATGAAGACATGAACTAAACTTAGAATTTATGGACTCTTTTTCATTTAGATTTCATTAACTATTTAAACAATTTCTTCTTTTTCTTTGGGTTAAAATTATTTTTTAACATTAATCAAAATTTATTATTTTAGCCGAAGTTTAAGATTTATTGAACATATTGTTTGTATTTTTTTAAAAAAATTTAAATTAATTTTCTTAACATTAAATAAAAATTTAAATATTTCATATTCTGGTAATACTCAAGGCTTTACATGAGATATTCAAAAAATCTATTATTAATTAGAAAAATAAATAAATAAAATGTATTTTAAACAGCGATTCACTCAATAGTCAGACAACGAATTTGCAATTTTAATGATAACAACTGTTAAGTAACTTAAGTTTACTTAATATAAGATTCGTAATGATTATGGCATTTACCTTATCGTCGGGTTGTAGTTCTGTGAACTTGACTCTGGCGCTGTGATCCAAGAGCATTCTCATTAGGTCTGTATATCCCCGTTCAGCGCATAAGTGCCTTAAAGAGATGTTGAAAACTTAGTCCAAACTTTGCACAAAAGTTCATTGTATTGATGGTTATTATTGACATATTATTTATACATATTTTGCATTTAATTTGTTTAAAGTCTTCCTTACAAAGCTGTATACCCGACTTCATCCATGGCGTCCACATCACTGCCGCGAACGAGGAGGAGGTTAACGGCCTCCGTGTACTTCTGATACGTTGCGTAATGTAAGGGTCGGAGTCCTGATTGCAATCGATTGTATGGTTTAATTAATTTGGACTAAACTGTTAGAAATCGATTGAAGTATGTATACCTTGAGTGACCGGCTCATTGACTTTGGCCCCACAGGCCAACAGAATTCGGATGTCGTCCAGTGGTGCACAACGTATTATACAATCGGCTAATTCTCTTTGGAGAGTCTGCAAACAGGGCAGAGACGGCATAATCACAGATGATTTCAATACTTTTATTCCTTTTTAAGTTTTCTGTTGTTGTTGTTGTTGTTGTTGTTGTTGTTGCAGTCGATTCTGTTTAAAGGATTTGTAAAATTTTTGTATTGGTTTTTGAGTAAAAATCTGATGATTTTTGTTCAATGGAAACAAAGTTTGTTTTTTATTTGAAATCTATCTGTTTTTAGACACAAAATTCAAGAACACTTTCACTTCATTCTCTCAATGAGTGATATAAAAACGTATGACTTTAGCTCAACACCAAAGCAGTGGCAAAATGCCAGTCCATTACATAAGAGAACGAATATATTCTATCGCTAACTCATAAAGTTATTTATAGATTAATGCGAACTCTCTTTCAGAACCTTTTGCACTGAGTTTTGCATTATTTTTATGGAATATAACACTAAGAAGACATGGATTTGTTTTGTTTTTGTCTCGCATTTGCCTTATATTCGCCAATAATTCAATTCAAACAAACAAAAACTAATTCATTCGAAACTTTTATATAAATATTCTTTAATTTATTCATTAATTTATTCGAATTCGCTGTAACTTTAATACAAACTAACTGTCACTCAAACTATTTTATAGTCAATTCATAGATTCTTAAAAATCTATTCCTATTTTGTTGTCAAAGAATAATAAAATGTCAAATAACTTACCTTTAGATCACTTTGAAATGAATATCACAATCACTGAAATGGTATATCAAAAGAAAATTGAAAATTAATTGATTGTAAAAAAGTGGAAAAACATATTCACTGATCAAACAAAAAGTCAGTTCTGTTCTCTATTCTGTTGAGACTGAGTTAGTTATGTTAGTTATCAACAAAAGAATTATAAAACTTTGGTCTCTCTGTCCTTATATTCAAGGATGTGATGCCATAAATGAAAAAAAGAAAGGCACATGACTTTACACTAATAACTGAGAATTTATTTCTGCCGCAGTTATAGTGGAAATGGTTGCCATCAACCGCACCATCACTTCACCGAAACTCATTTCACAGATCACTGTTTCGAGTATTCATTTATAATAATTCTCTTATTAGATATACAAAAGAGATTAATTGAATTGTTATTTTGTATACATTTCTTGAATTTAGTGACAATTTTACAAAAAAAAAAAAAAATATGTAATTATTCTTTAGAATAATTATAAATGAATTATCGATTAAATAGTTTTGGGCGAACTGTTTGCCAACATTTTTCGGTAGTTTTTAGTGTACATGAATGTGGTTATATATGAGAGTGCGCCTCATCTTTGCCTTATCTCTGGGCTCATCCCTTCTAAACATATGTCAATGGCTCAAACAAATAGAGTTATTAAACTAACTTTGTTTCTAAAGTTCAGATTGAGTTTAGATAAAACATATAAAATCGCCCGAAAGACGACTTTCTTTCATTGCATTGTTTGAAAATATATTTCATAGAATTGATTGGAAATTAGTTTCTTTTAAAACACTTCTAGTAATTCACTGTAAGATAAGCAAAATCTATTAAAATAAGACAAAATATTTCCTAAATTTCTCAAAAATCAGCTGACATTCAGTTACGCATAAGTTGTCGTTTATATTAGTGTTTATTTTTTTTATATTTTGACAATAATTTGTTAGCATTGAATCAGTCCTTCAAAAATCAATTAATCATAGATTCGGTTATAATATACTTTCGGATGTCTTTGAAGAGCATTTATAAGATTATAATTAATAATAAAATTTCAAATCCAAGAAATTCCAATTTTTCTAATTCAAGTCATTCTATAATGAAATGCTTGATATTTATTAGAAAAATTCATTTGGAGTCACGAGTTGTAAAACATCACAAGTTGTTAGGCATTGAGTGTTAAGTCAAAGCAATACTACTTCTATTTTCTTTAAAAAAATTTCTATTCATTTAGATTACAAAAGAACTATTGTTTTGTTATATTGAACTTAATTATTATTAATTTAAATGTATTAATTTTTATGTTTGCATAATTTATTTGCTTAAAATACTATAAATAGTAAATTAAAGATAAAGATAAATAACGATAAATCGGAGAAAGACAAAATAGCTATCCTTCAATTTGACAAAATATCTCTGAGATATGGTTCACAAAATGCCTTATACCGTCAGTTATAACTTATAGGTATGGTTGTAAAGAGTGAAAGTTTCGTGAAACTGTCATGTAAGTTTTATTGAATTTTTCACTCATTTTTTAAATTTCGTGTAATTTTGCAACCTTACTTATAAGTTTTAGTAATAATAAGCTTTGATCAAAAAGTGCTAAAAATGTGCTTACAATTAAAAAAGGGAGCGTTCTTCAAATTAGATAATTAAGTTTGGAATACAGTTAAAATGTTTTAATTCTGTTATAATTTAACTAAAAGCTTATAACTAAACTTAGGAAAAAAAGGCTCTAAAAAGTGCTTACAATTAAAAATTGAGCGTGAAGTGAATTTAAGAAATGATTATTACAATTGCAATTAAAAGGTTTTTATTGAAACACATTCTAAAGTACTTGTCTTAAAGAAGTTCTATTAATATCGTTAGTTT
>JAQFXN010003352.1:0-11085 GCA_034693365.1 Liacarus xylariae | reverse complement strand
CCCATGAAATAGTTATTTATAGTTAAAATAAAACTTCGCTAAAATGATCCTCAAGTCATGATTGGTCAAGATCCTAACTCCTAAGTTCATACTAAATTTATATAGTATATACCGATAAAATAGTTTTTATAGATGACTTTTGATTCTCTGCTAATGACTAATTTATATTCTATTTATTAAAAGTTTTAGGCATTGGTTTAATATTTGTTTTAATTAATTGCATTCTTTCTAAGTTTCTTTGAATTATTTTTAGTATTTTAATGAAAAAATATTTTTAGGATGAAATCGGAGGAATATATTTGACAAAAACGGAGTTCAAAGCACTTCCATATAGTGAATCACAACATTTTTCAGAAAATGATTCTTCGAGAATCACTTCAGCCGATTGTGTTGATCCACAAGAAGCAGAAGATTTGTCACCGGAAGCTATCTCTAAATTTGAATATCATATTGTTTACAGTATTAGTTATTCGGTTCCCGTTCTCTACTTCACTGTCACAAAACAAGGTCTGATAACATATCCATTAACTCAATTTGTAAAATTCGTTACATTTATTCCTGGGACCATTTACTCCCAGTAGTATTGAAAATAAAATTTCATTAATGATACTTAAGGAGAGGATTAAAGGTCGGGAAAATTGTAAAGAGCACACTTTCGGATATCATATTCTAAAAATTTAGGACACATATAGGTCCCACATATTGTGAAAAATAGTAATTTGTGGGAAATTTAATGAAAATTTTTAAAACTCTCTTAAAATCTATGATCACGTAATCCTTTCTTTTCACTCCCGGACCAATACTCCTTCTCGATTTCCCCTCAGGGCTCTCGCCGAAAAATATAGAAGAATTTAAGATAATTTTCCATTTTTATCTCCCCCTTCGAAGAAGAGGTTATTAGTTTTGTTTTACATTCAATTTATTGTAAATCTATTTTAGGTTTAAGTTTTTCCATAATTACTATTTTTGTATGTAAAACGTTTTATATATACTTTATATTTATGAACAAATATAATAAATTTCTAATACTTTTATTGAATGCAATAATCTATTGATCAGAAAATTTTCCGAAAACGTAAAGTCTATTCCTAAAAATATGAGCAAAACTTTGTAAAACTAATCTCGAGGTTTTAACAATGACCATGGACTTTCCGATCATACTATAGAACTCTGTGCGAACTAGTCTAATGTAATAATTCTAAAATCAATTTAACAAATGTTATAATATCGAAATGCAATTTTTGAGGTCTTTGGGTATATTATTAAAGAATTATAAGGAAATATTAAAGAAAAACTTATTAATTATTTAATTAAAATACTAGTTTTAACTCAATAACAGCTTTATAATTTTTGCTGCCCGAAATTGCCCCCCGATTTTTAAATTCCCCCTGCCCGAAAACGAAGATCAGTAGGTATAGAATAAGTCACTTCCCTCCAGAATAGTCATCAATCAGAATAGACTCAAACTTCGAACATTTCTCAAATACAGTGTCAATAATATTTTAGAGCAGAAATCTGGAAACTTAAATATGAAAGTAAACGATTTATTCATTAAAGTCGTTAAATTTGAAAACCAGTTAATTAAAAATACTTCATTGAAGTAAAGAATTATAAACTTAAATAGAAGAGATTATTTATTCACAACATCCAAGGCGTAATTTTGAACTTGCATAGATTATATTTTAGGGATGCCCAATTGGGATATAACCAAAATAGCCCCTGTCTCCGAAAAATGACCAAAATTAGTGTATTTTTAGTTATTTTTAATGAAGCTCGCAGAGAGCCTATAGGGGTATCTGACCAAAATGCCAGGGGAGTTTTCCGGGCTGGACCACCACTCTGGACATCCATGATAATAACTAAATCTTATCACCAAGATGAAAATATTTTCGAGTCATTTTGAATGACTAAAAGTCCTCCATGAAAGCATATATATATATATATAGCATATTAATGGTCATTCTTTTTATATAATTCCCCAGTATTTAGGAAATTATACCGATTATTGAGACTTTTTCGGAAAACTTTAAAAATTAGCAAAAAAAAATATTTTTATATCACTTTAAATATTATAAGAAATTTAATTTTTTTGTTTAAAGATGGTTCACTCATCCCATTAGAAGATGTTTGGAAGTGCATTCCGAAAATCTATAGTTCCGTTGAAAATGAAACTGAATCTGAAGCCAAAATCGAAACAACAAACGAATCGATTCTTTATAGACAATTCGGTTCAATGTTGACACAAATGGTAATATAATTAATATTAATTCACATAAATTTATAAATAATTTGTCTATAGAAGTGCTTATATATGTGCAGAGGGGGGACCGGTAATTTAAGATCGATTTGTTTGAAGTGCTTAAGATAGGGTTAATCAAAATGTTGTTCAATTGATAGGAACATCCATTACTATTGCGGCCCTTCTATGCTATACATCCGTGCCATACGTCAACTCTTCTGAAGAATATATTCTGTACAAAAAATTCTGAAGAAAAGCAAACGTTTTTAAATGAAACAAATTATTTAATCAGTTGGTTGAGTACTATTGGACCGATGGCTGCGCTTAACATGAGTTTAGAGTATGGAAAACATCTCAATAATTGAAATACAAATAAAATGAAACACAAATAAAATCATTGTTTGAAATAAAATTTATTGAAATACTATTTACAAATTTGAGATTTTAAAGGAAAACAGAATTTTATAACAGGTTATGAATCTGTGCTTTCAATTCATAATTGCATATAATTGGCAAACATTGTTAGACTTATATTAAGTCCTATTTTAATCATTCGAATTCATAATTCGCTAAATTATTTTTTTTAAGAACTCTAAGAAAAATAGTTAATTTAAATCTAAGAATAAAAATAATTTTATTTTAAACATTAAGTGATTTTTTTTATATCTGAATAAAACAATTTAGAACTGAATTTCTATCGATTGATTGGTACATAAGTTAAAAATCGATTCATGACTAGTAGTGAATTTGTTTTTACATACAATTAGAATATAAGTTACAAATCAATTGAAAGTGTTTTCCAGCAAATAAGGAATGCTTTCATTATTAAACACAACACAGGGATCGATAGATATTATTGATTATAACTATATTTAGTTATTCGTATAAAATAATTATTTTAATTCATTTATCGAATTATTTGATCTAATGTTCGGACTCTTTAATGACAAAATGAATTTTCATTAAATATAATTTATTTAAAAAAAAATTAACAAAAACTATAAAAAATTAAGTCATTGATTGATAATTTACAACAATTTAAAAATAAAAACTTAAAAATACAAAATTTTTAGATATTATGCAAAATAAATGTTTAAAATTCTTTTTGTCAAAAGAGATTACTTTTTACATTAAGTGATATTCTATTGGAACAGATTCTGAATTATTGTACTCTTTTTTATGCCATTATTTAGTTATTCCTTAAAATAAAATACAATAATCTTTGAATTAATTAATCGATTCTTTTTTTTATTTTGTTTATGTTTTTCTCAAATCTGATGAAAATAAAAATTTCAACAATTGATTTGCATTTGAAAAATAATCTATAATTTCTCAAAAGTGAGTATTTCTGTTGAGAACTAATTTTACGATTTAGGCTAAAAAATAAACCAAAAAATAAAATACAATTTGATCGACGATTGAGTTTTGATGAAATCAAACGCTGAAACTATTCATCAGAGAATCAATAATTCAATGCAAACACAGATCTATATTAGAGTAATCAGACGTTTCTCTGATAAGCACTTTAGGCGACGTATTATTCATTCATTGATTAAAATAACGAAATGAAAAATAAATAAAAAATAAATAATTCAAAAATAAATGCAAATTCTTCTGTAATATTGAATTGAAAAACGATTTACGCCTTAATGTATCAAAAGATGATTCGATTCTAAGTCTTGAGGTCTATGTCTTGTGATAAGCATTCGAAGGTATAATAAAAATAAAGGTTGTCTTCGTTGTCCGTTCCAAATGTGATGCAGTATTATTCGGTCATTAATTTTATTAATTCTCACCAAACGTTCAATTGGTGTTCGTTCAGGCGCTCAATATATTGTTCAATTAATTTGAATGCATTGCCAACACATCCAACACTTGATTGAGTGTCACTTAAAGTCACAAAAATTAATTTCAAAAATCATAAAAAGAAATGCGTTTCCAATGATTAATAGACGTCGAATCGAATGATGAGTTTTGTATAAAATTAAATAATTTCTGTCATCGAATAGACTGCCAATGATTTATATATAAGTATAATATATATATACAAACGATGACAATAAGAGGCACTTCTTTTGTAAATATTTAAAAAGAGTCCAAGTTTTCGATCAAATATTGACCATTGATTGAGACAAATCACAACACAAGAGATGCTATAATTTAGTTTTCACTTCTTCAGCGATTCCGCCCCACTTTAACTTAAAAGTACCGGTTCTCCACTTAATGTCTGGTTCCCAAAGGGCTCTCAGAAACAGTATTAGAGCGCAGCACTCCCTCAACATCCAGGCGACCACAAAATCAGTTTTACTGAATGGTATCGAACCGTTCTATTGATTCAAACAATTGTTAAAAATCAATAAATGTATTAATAGTTTAGAGAATCCAATCAATACATACCTGAACTACACATAAGAGTACGTAATCGAGTAAAAACCACAATAACATATGGAATAAGTAGACGGCAAACGGGTCCCATTCAAACACGAAGCTCAGGGCCCACGCGGCCAATACACCCAACATTAAACATTCGGACAGTGGCTCTAATAATATCATGTGTGGAATCATTGCTATTCGAAGTTTAGCCCATCTGTTAGAACAAAGTCATCAATGCATTAAAACTTCGCAAATCCTTAATATTAAATACATTATGACCCGCCTATAATCACTTCATTGGTGAAGAACAACTCGAATGATTATAACCGAATGTGATTATAGCCGAAATTGCATAAAAACAATTTTTTTATTCAAATTTAAATAACTTTAAAGTAATCATTAATTTTAGTTTGTTTTGTATTAGACATTGTTTTATAAACATTATTCTCGAGATTATCTAACAATAAGAGATTATTATCAATATCGCCACCACTTTGATAGAGGTATCGCCGAAGTGTTGATATAGCAGTGATGGCTTCAAATGGCTTAACTATCCCTTCGCTATCATTCTGATCCAAATCATATGCTTCTGTCTCATCAGAATCAATGATAATTTCTGGATTTTCATTGTTTTGTTCAGAAATCAGTGTGGAATCAGAAGTAACGATCCCCTCATCAACAGAAACATATTCTGAGAAATCAAGTCCTTCTATACCCAAACGGTTTGTGACTTCAGACCAAACAATATCTAAGTCTTGTTCCATCTCTTCTTCTATATGAGTTTCAAAACTGAATCCACTTTTACGAAATGCATTTCTAATCGTATTTTCAGAGACTTCATCCCAACATTGTTTTAGCATAAGAATAGAGTCGTAAAGATTTATGTCTTTTGCAGTTGGATTAGGTTTTACTTCAAGTAATGCTAATATCTTTTGACATAATTTCACTCTATATTTGCTTTTGATTGAGTGAATGACCCCCATATCCATTGGTTGTAATACAGATGTTGTATTCGGGGGCAAAAATATTAATTTAATATTTGATAATTGAACGAAAGTATGTGACGGACAGTTATCTAATATTAATGCTATTTTTCGATTGTTTTGTTTCATTTCAAAATTGAATTTTTTCATAATTTCGATGAAAAGCGATGACTCCATCCATGCAGTTTCGTTATTTTTATAATTAACGGGAACTTTTCTTTTGCCCCTAAAACATCTCGGTTCGGCTGCTTTCCCGATTACAATTAATTTTCTCTTATCTGTTGCAGTCATGTTTGAACACACAAATACGGATACTCTTTCTTTACTTTTTTCCCAGATTTGAATTTATTTCCTTTTATTTTAAATGTTTTATTAGGTAATAGTCGCCAAAATAACCCGAATTCGTCGCCATTATATATGTCGTTTGGTTCAAATCCTTGCAATAATTCGGGTAATTTTGAATTAACCCATTCATTAGTTATCTCTACTGAAACCCCATCAGAATCGCCATGAATTTGTTGAAAAACTATTGAATGTCTTTTCTTAAATCTGTCTATTAAGCCGTTAGAACAGTCAAACCTTTCGATCCCTAAATTAGTTGCAATAATATTTGCCTTTTCTTTAAGTAATTGTGTGTTTAGTGGAAATCCATTTGTATTACATTCGGCAATAAATTGAATCAATTGATCCTCGATTTCTGGATAATTGGATTTTCTAATTTTTTTAGCATTAGATGATGTCGTACTTTCATATAATTTTATCCATTTCTCACTTTTACTCTTAATTTTTGAAATCGTGTTTGGCTTTAAGTTATTCCCGATTTTGTTTGATATTTCTTCATATGATTTATTATTTTCAATCATTTTTATTATCTTATATTTGGTCTCCAAATCAATTGGGGTTCTCTTTGTTTTACTCATTTCGAGATTATTAATTAAAAACAATTCATAAATAATTTTTTCAATTGAATGACAATTAAATCACATTTCATTTGAATAACACTTTTGGGGTGATACATAAATATGGTGTTTATTGTAAGTTTAATAGACTTTTACAGTTTGTGATTATATCCGAGTGTTATATGTTAACATTAGAGTTCCCATAGGAACGGTCGGTGCTTTGAAAATGCAGTGCTAATAGCCGAATGTGATAATAAGCGGGGTGATTATAGGCGGATCATAATTTATATTTATTTAATATTTTAGAAAATTTGATAATGTTATTGATAAAGTTTATTTTGAGCGATTATAATATAAGATAATATTATAAGCACCAATTTTGATATTCGGTTCATTTTCGGTAATTTTTAAAAATAGCGCGATAGCATATTTTTTTGATAATAGATGCCGTTAAATTATTGATGAATGTAGTGTTTACTCAAGTTCTTAGAATAATACATAATTTGTAATTTTTAATAACAGATCTGATATTCCATCATTGGATAATTTTCTTCTTAGCCTTAACGTTACTTGGTTAAATTAATAATTTAATATAATATTTTAGTCAAGTTTGAAATTCCATATTTACTAAATAGTAACAAAAATAAAATTAACTATTAAAATATGTTTCTGAAAAATCTTTCTTCTAGATGCTATCAATTGCTGAACGAATGAGCAAGAAAAGAGTGGGATTTTCGTATTGGAAGTTATTTACTATCGATTATTTCCGCTGTTATGAAGTATTTGAATGACATATAGTTTTGGAAAATTGTTTTTGCACATCGTTTGCTTATGTTAATTAAATTGCTTATATATTTGCATAAATAGTTGTAAATTTATATTTAGTTTACTGACTCCACCTTAGATAAAATTGTTTTATAAATAAAGGTTTTTGAATAAAAAAATTTTTTTAAACAAATAAGAATTTTTAAAATGAAAAAAAGCTTTTTTTAAATTCCAAATTAATTTAGGATTATATATAGATATTCTAAATATTAACAAGCGTTGTGCAAAAACTATTTTCCAAAACAGTATATTAAAAAATGTTGCATTTATGTAAATAATATTTGATTTTTATCCTTCAGATCATTTCTATATTGGTAATATTTTTCTTGAAAATTATTGATATAACAAAATAAAAATTCAATTCAATTCGCCCTGTTGAGAAATAGCCGGCTCTAGAAAAAGTAGAATAAGAGTTCAATATGAATGTTGGCTTATTTTACAATACTTATTCCATAGAACATACATTAAAGTATATACTATTCTCGCTTCTCAATCTTTTTTGATTATAACCAACAGCTTTGAATTTCGATGTTATCATCGAGAATATTCTTTTAAAAGATAAACTATATGAGATATGAACATGGTTCCATGAGAAATTATGTGCCATTTGATAATGTCTTTCTGATGAGATTAGCCAAAATCGAAAATTCGGGATTTAAAAATTTTATTTCAATTGCATTCTTGAGTATAACATCGAAATTCAAAGCTGTTGATTATAACTGTAAATTAGGTGATAATTACATTTATAAATGTTTTATAAACATTATTTTTATGCTTTAAATTCATGTAAAAATAATGTTATTGTTAATTCCTATTGAAAATAAAAATATTTTTAACTCTACTATAATCAAAACATATCTATTATGTAATTAAATTTTAATTACATCAGAAATATAATATTTTAAATAATCTAAACTACCATGTAAAGGTAACATATTTGCTTTTTGAATTGGCAAAGATTTTGTTGCTAAAATTTATAATTAACATTTGTTTTATATATAAGTTAATATAATTTGAGATATTTTTATACTTGCTCAAAGTGATTTTAAAGAACAACATCTGAAATTAATAAGCAATTTATTTAATAATCAAACGGACTAGCTCAATAGGTATACAAATAAGTGGGCATGAGTTTATCCTTATTCTAAATATGTCAAATAAATCTTTTTAGTTTGCCTCAGTTTATTGGAAACAATTTAACACTTTTTCACGAGAAAATTTGTTACATTCAGTGTACAGTCAAATTCCAATGAATGGAGGGGTAAACGTGTTTCCTTAAATAGGTCTTTAATCTCTAAATTACCATAATTTTATGGATATCTCGAAAAAACCACTCCGACCACCCGACCTCTCCGACAACCCAACCGCTTCGATCATCTTGACCACTCTGACCACCCCGGACACCACCACCACCCGAAGCTCCGATTACCCGACCACTCGACCGCTCCGACCATCTCGACCATTCCAACCGCTCCGATCATCTTGACCACACCGACCACCCCGGACACCACCACCACCCGACCGCTCCGATTACCCGACCGCTCCGACCATCTCGACCACTCCAACCTCTCCGACCACCTCAAAAAGCTTTTATAATATAATTTCATAAACAGCATTTATTAAATTATCAAGGTAAGTTCCTGTGCTTTTTTTCATAATTTCAAATGGCATAATTTCTTCAAAATCAACTTGTTAAAACTCGGGTCGGGTTGTCGGATGGTCGGAGTGGTCGAGATGTTTGGGTGGTCGGGGTGGTCAAGGTGGTCGGGGTGGTCAAGGTGGTCGGTTGGTCGGAGTGGTCGGAGTGGCGGGGTGGTCAGGTGTTCAGAGTGGTTTTTTTCGAGATATCATAATTTTATTACTATTAACCTTAAATTTTGAATAATATTTTATCAATGATTTGATGAGTAAATGAAAGGATTAACAAAATAATAATCTCTTTAAAAATGATTAATTGTCTGAATCAATGTTAAAATAAATAACATATTAATATCAGTGATAATGAACTAGGTGCTAAAAAAAGATATATATCTAAACTTGTGTCACATGAACTTATACTAACCCAATAGAAATATTAGGTTTGCATTACTTTGTTTCACACAACTTCAGATTCTTATCTTAATTATAATCTAGTCTATCATCACTGAATAATATATTTGCATTAAATTGCATTAGTTAAGTTTGAATTTAATTCAATATATTCATTCATTTTCGTGATGCCTTATCCTTTCCGGTCGGGGTTGAAGATCAGCAACCATAAACCTCCATTCACTCCTATCTGTAATTCAATTCTGTTCAATACATTAATGTTTTATTTGTTTTACTATTGATTCAGACAATTATTTATTTTCTAAAGAGATTATTATTTTGCTAATCCTTTCATTTACTCATCAAATCATTTGTAAAATATTATTCAAAATTTATGTTTAATAGTAATAAAAATAAAGTAATTTATAGACTAAAGAACTCATAAATTTTTAAGGAAAAACGTTTTGCCCCTCCACTCATTGATTGGAATTCGCCTGTACGTGATGTATGTGACCCTGAACCGAAACTATGCAATTATATTTTAGTTTATTTACATTTTTGTTGATATAAATTATAAGTTATGAGCACAGGCATGAAAATTACTGGTCTGGGCCTCATGAGCCTTTGCTCAAATTATTGGTGTATTGGGCCTGTAAATATTTCCCGGGCCTGGGATTGGGCCTGGGACTGACCTCTTTGAGCTTCGGTCTGAGCCTGGCCTCCAGTATAAACCTTGGGCAGGTAAGGGAGTATAACCAATATTCCAAGAAGACCCAGACATAGAGAATGCCAAAATGCATATTAGAGTTTAGACATCGACTAAATAATCTACTCAAGGTAACACATTATTTTAGCAGGTCGATCAGGGATGAGAATTTTTTAAAAATTTCAAAATCTTAGGAAGGTTTAAAACTCACGATTTCATTGGATATTTGAAAATTTTTCAAAAACAATTTTGGGGTTAACAAAATACACACACCTGATTGAACTCTTAAAATGTTGTGAAAATATCCTGATATTATTATTTCTACGATATCTCAAATCTAAGGTGCTTTTAGGCACTCACTGAGTCTGAGTACCCCTTCAATATACCCTCCATATCTCGAAAATTTTGCAAAAAATACTTGAATTTTTAAGCTGAAAATATTTTTAATAAATTTTACTTTACCCTTTTTGTTTTATTTAATTTATTTTAACGTATAATTTGGGCCAAACCAGCCCAATAGTAGTGAGCCTTGTGCCTGGGCCTGGCCTCGAGGCATTTACGCCTCCCATAATTTTTTAACCTGAGCCTTGACCTCGTTTAATTTCGTAAGCCTCAGCCTAGGCCTAGAGGCCAGCAGAACACTTAGACTCTGAACTAGAGCCTAGGCCAGCCTCAGGCTGGTCTGACATGGGCCTGGCCTCTACTCATCTCTATAAATTGGCAATAAAATGTAATATAACTTTATATAATACTGTATGTTTTTTGCATATTTGAAATAATTTACTAACAACAATAATAAAGAATATCATATAAGTTTTACTATACATGCGAATATTTTTTCAAACTATTTGTTTTATTTATTTATCCAGACATGGGGAAAATAACATTTTAATTAAAATATTGATGATATTAGAAATTTATTGATTTATTCCTACAAAAATTTCAAATTAAATATAAAGGACTGATTACGGTTTGGTCGAATTTGTCTGAATAAATTTAAATTATTCTTGTTATGTTCAGCATCGAATTCTA
>JAQFXN010003351.1:0-11086 GCA_034693365.1 Liacarus xylariae | reverse complement strand
TTGTTACTTGGTAAAGTAGAAGAAGAATTAAGAAGGAATGAAGTGGCTAGACGTTTAGTCTTATTATATGAATTTTATGCAGATAATAAAGGCGGAAGTAGTGAGCTTTCCGATCAGTGCAAAAAAGAAGCAGAATTACACAAGTAGATTCTGAATCGCTATTTGATTAGATTAAACTTTCTACAAAAGGATTCAGAGGTTTCAACAAAACTATCCAATCAAGGATATCTTTAACGAAGTCTTAGGTGGTAATACACCTGAACAAGAGAACAGGCAACAATAGTCTTGAACGGCAGCTAAGCATTAGTGCGATAATTATAAACGTTGAAAAAAAAGAGATAATATTAGGGGTAATACTATTATATGTTGTCCTGTGGAATGAAGGATAACAATAACATAATTGTGAAAGGACTATACCGCCGCTCGTGTTAGAGCAGAATATGGTCCAATGACAATATATATCAACCATCACACGATCGATAAACTGGTGAGATTTTGCACAATCAATTCCTAAATTATGGAGATGTTAATCTTGAGCAGTGTGACGAGGCATGTATAAGTACGGCTACATGCCCGTCTGTCTGTCCTCTTTTAACGATAGACCAAGAACAACTTCCATGTATATACTGAAAGAACTAGTAAAGAAAGAAATTAATACTTACCTTATGTCTTGTATACGACCAATTTCTGAGAGGAATTTTGCTAATCTAAAAATGGTTGTCGCACAGGATAAAGGATAAAGAAATCACTGCAATCACGTAACGTAAGCTTATAAAGTAATTCAAGGAAATGAATGTTAAGACATATGCAAATTCTTTGTGCACGTCCGCCAAACTTTGAATAATGACAACTAGAGAATGATATTCAAGGATAGATAAAGCAACAACAAGATGAACAAATAATAAACTGTTTTTTGTGTTCAGCTCATTGCAGAGGTGTAGATAGAACATCTATGGAATATGCTGCTCACATTACAACGGGAAGTTGCATTAAATGTATTACTATCTGTTATCTGTGAGTCGAAATTGTGTTGGAGCTGATGAAATTAACTGCTTTTGCATATTATTGACTCTCAAGACAAAAGTTGAGTTTTATGACATAACATAACATAACGAAATATACTTTAAGGAATGTCCATATCAAAAATAGAAATAAAAAAAATTTCTAGTTTAAAACTCAACTTTCGAATGGTTATAGTAGTCAGTGAAATCGATGGAAATTGAAAGTTGGGTTTAGAATTATAAAATGATGCATGCAAATAGCAACCTGGTTATTGGTAGTATTGGTCATTCATTCACCAGTATCATATCACATCAAATATCTGCACGGAGGCTACTAATATCTGCGGAGAGACTATATTCGGAATATAAAATTATTCGAACAGATGTATGCATCTGTCTATAGCCTTATATATGTGAGCTTGGAACACCAAATACCTGTCAGGGTAATACACTTGCAACGAATAGTACAGTTGTGATTAAGAAGAAAACTAACTAATTAATTGTATATTACTAACTTAGAAGTAAAACTTGTTAAATAGAAGATACAATTTGAAATCTTCTATTTAGTAAGAACTAATTGTTTATTTGAATTAATAAAGAATGGAGTGTGATTCGAAGATCTCAAGAAGAGTTGTCTTTAACATGATGCAGATAGATATCCTTTCTATTGTATCCACAACGAAATGATCTATTGTGCCATTTTTTTGTATTATGATTACTGACCAATAGTTGTCAACGAAATGTTTGGGTTGACACTGCATTATTACAATAGGTTTCGATCTACAATACGATTCTACATCTAGGTGGTTTTATGGATGTGTAGGTAATCATGGTCTTGTTGATTATAGTTGCTTAATAACTTAGATCCGCTTACTAAGTCGTCAAATCGCATCGTCGGAGTTAACATTACCTTCGAATCCCACATCAAATCTGAAAATACTTACGGGGATGGCGCACGATAACTATATTATTAGATTATTTAAAATTTTGCTGTATTTAGCGTGCTGTTGTTATGTAAGTATTTGTAGACATTTAGAATGATGACTCCCTGATTAGAGATTTCTTTCTCAATATTGAACATTCCGTAACTCTCGAGCGGGGATATTTTTTTGTTCTTACGATCATGTTCGAACTATTGTTGATACAAGTTAAATAAACTTTTATTTGATTTAATTTTAATGAACATATTCATTTCGTCAAAATTCACCCATTGTTTTCTATATCCTAGCTATTTTGTTTACTGTTGATGGTTTGTTCTACAAGATATTCCAAATCGCCATTGTAAATTCGTTGATAAGCAAGTCTTCAAATACCTCATATTTTAGCATCACGTTAATTCTCAGGGACTGCATTCACAGAGTATAAGTTTTTTTCGACTGGTTATTTCAAATGGATTCGCCGTGGACCTGCGTATTGGCGATTCTCGACACTTATTGATTGTTCGCCGATTCTCTTTACACTGCTGTGATATCTGGATTTTATCCTTCAATGTGAGCGCTTATCAAGCCAACTTGAAACATGGAAACTTGTGTAAATGGCGTTTCTTGGTTAACTGCCTTGGAACGTTTCTACCAATTAACCTCCGTCATCGTCTACTGGGTGCGTCCAGTATTCGTTTATTTTAATTAATTATTATTGCTTTTAACTATTGCTATACGTTTAGTTAATATATATTTTTTTAATTTTATTTGTGAGTTACGAAATTCTCTTTAATCTCATGTTGCAATAAAACTTATACATCATGATTATAAATATGATTTATATATTTTCATTAATACGCTAGTTAAAATAGTTATGTTATTATAAACTTGTAATAATTATATTAGTTAGTCTATTAATCAAGTATAAACTTGACAAATTTATATTAGATAGTTCATTTATCCAGTAAGTATAAGATTACCGCGCCACCATTAATATGTATAAATAATTTGTGGGTATATTATATTCTTTTGAATGTTCCGACTTTCATAGGTGTTGAATAGTTTGTTTTGATGCCTACGCAATATTCTGTTCTAATTAAACATGTTTATATAATCCTCTCCTTTTGGTCTCTGGGTAATTTTTAGTCTGTCGTAGCGTCTGATTGGAATTTCGAATTTTTCATCGTCAGTAATGTCCAAGGACATCCTTATTCCTAGGAGTTTAATCTTCTTCCTTAGCACCGCATAGTAAATTGATTTGTTGTCTACTCTTCCACAGTTCAGAATACTCAAATGTCTGAGAATAGGCATATTTGTAATCAAGTCGGTAACAGCCTTGGTCCTTACATCCATTCTTTGTAGATAGATTTCTGTTAGTCTTTCTAATCCTTGGATGGCTACAATGGCTGACGTGTCAAGTTGATTAGACGCATACAATTGCGATGTTGTTAGTTCTTTATTTTTTTAGTTGTTCTATAAGCCTTTTGGTTACTTCAACAACATACGTGTTCAATCCTTTTAACATCAAGTGTTGTAATTTCGGGAGTTGTTTAATCAGAGGAATCAGTGCAGCTTCGTTCAGCATTCCTAGATGGCTTGCGCTTCTATTCTCTACCAATTTCAGATGGGTTAAATTTTTCCATTTTCCAAACGGGTTCAAATCGACTCTTCCGGAACTAGCAAATAACATATAAAATTTTTCTAGATCTAATCCATCCGCGAGAATTGATAGTGTGACTAATTTTATGTGCTTAATCATAATGGTTAGGTCCTTTATTTTCCTTCCATTTCCATACACAAGTGATCCAGAAACTGCATTCATACTCACTTCAATAGAAAAATCTATAAGCATAGTGTGTATCAATGGTGCAAGGTTTTCCAACGATTTTTCTGTCGTAAGTTTGTTCCTGGTTCTGATTCTAAGTATCTCGATTTCTTGCAGACCGATGCAAATAATAATAAGAGTGTACGCATCTATTTCGTTCTTGAGTAGATCTAATGTCTTCAAACCAGGGAAAATGTAACTATCATAGTAAAGCCTTCGACCTCAATTCCGATCGTCCCTGTTAGATCCAGATGTTTTAGTTTCCTACATTATCGTAAAACATTAAATATGGTTTCGGCAGAAGTGTTAAAATTTCGTAACTGTATTTTGGTTGCAGACTTATATAATCTGACCATTAAGCCGAACGTCTTTACATCTAAATCACTTAATTGATTTTCTACATTTTTCTTGCGGGTGATACATATCTCGGTTTTGTTTTTTTATTATTCTGTTAAGATGATAAAACCAACGTCTGCTAACTGATCGTAACGCGACAATGCTTTCAATATCATAGGTTTTCACAAAATTCTTTAACATAAACTCTAACAGATCGTGAGATATCTTGTCGATTTCTGGGTTAATTTGTTTGTCAGTGTCGTGTTCGTCCGAAACAACTGGTTCATCCATGATCTTTTAATTTTTCAACTTATCTTCATTTTCGATTTTGATTCTTTCCAGATTTATAACGAGATTATATCTCGGAATACCTAGTTCTTTTAATATCTTCTGTAATGCTTGTATCGTTAGGTTTATAATTTCCTTGTTTATTGAATGTTTCAATATCTGATCTCTTATCTGGAATGTTTTACAGCCTTGAACGACATATCCTATCTGATTTATTGATCCAAACTCAGCTACATTATAAATGAGATATGCGATGTCCTCGTGGAGTCGTAGGTCCTTTTCATATGCAATCATTATTTCCTTCACTACAACAGGTGCTAATATTCTTTGTATCTGTTGCGTCGTGCCTTCGTTTATGAAACCAGACACAACTAATATCAGAGTTTCTTTAATATGTCTACTCTTGTGGTCCATCAGTGCTCTCAATCTTGTGAATAACTCAGGCATATCATGAAAAAACAATGTTCTGTGTTCTTTCTCAGATAAAGTCAATTATTCTAAGGTCTGCAGCATTCTCCGTATTATTTTCTCCACTTGTTTTCGCAATTTGAAATCCGAATCCCCTCATCTTCACGACCTAGATTCTTGTAAATTGCTTTCAGCATCTCTCGATTTAGAATAGTTTTAACGTCTCCTTTCCTGACCTCGGCTAAATACGATAGAACTTTGCTGGACTTTCTTACAAGACGGATGTTGTCTGAGTTGAGAAACATAATAATTGGTTGTACCATGTGGTTAACATCTTGTTCCCAAAGTTTATAAGGGAATATGATGGACATTTGAAGGTAGAGATGTAAGCACCAAAATTTCAAATGAATCGTGCTATCGTCCTTAATTATCTCATTCAATTTCTCTAGCACCCCAGTTCCTAACACCGCTTCTTTATATTTTTCTTGTAAAGTATAGTTCGCAAAGCTTTTGACACCATGACCGACGATAAATATTTTGAGATCGCACCATATCTATTAAATACTCAAATATATTCATTTTGAAAAATTTACTCCGCAAATATGGCTTCATTATTAGATAAGACATTAACTAGAAGGCTTTCACTGAGTATCTCTTTGTTGACCTTAAGGATATTTCTCGTAATATGGGCACTACAAAATCCATGAGTGGATAATCTTCATGAAATCTCTTAGTGTAGATGTGCATGAGATACCGTTTTAAGTCATTCAACTTCTGCACAATTGTATCGGGTCGTAATTGAATCAGCTTCAGATATGCTAACATGTTAACTATGTGGTATACCAAAACAAAAGCATTATCTACGATTAATTTTCGGTCCGATTCCTCAGATTCAGTATCCATGTCGGATGAACATTCGGAGCTTTCATTAGAACTATCTCCCCATCCTTCTGATAAATCAGAATCGCCTTCATCCACCTCTTTACTTTCCACTGCTTTTAATATCAAAACATTTTTTTTGTCATATCTTCCTCGATCTGTACTTATTTTTTTCTCATCATCTCTCCAGTAGATATCTGTGTCTTCATCATCGTGACTATCTTCATTGCTTCCATCGTTTTTAATTTTATCCCCATTTTCGCCTTTGCCTTTGTTATTTACTTTATTAACACTCTTCCAATTTAGATATTCTGTAAATGATTTGTTAGCATAATTGTGTTCGGTGTCAATCATGATTTTATTATCTTTATAACAGCCTGGTAGATAGTCCACTTCCATCGCGTCTATGTCGTCCACACATTTACCACGGTCTGGTAGATTTTCGGAACTATTAGATCCGCTTTCATTCGGGATGTGTTTAAAACATTCGTTATCTATTATTTTATCTATCTTTGACCCAATTTCTTCCAATGGCTTATTATCAGGTCTCTCCTCTCTAAGTTCCATAAACATCTGCATCAATATATTAATGCTATGACTATTAACATGGTGGCAGATTAATTCACTATAGTAATTGTTATTAATATGCACTAGAACATTTACATAATAATTTTAGATCTCTTAAATATATTGTCTTGAAATTTTTTTTAATATGTACTTAATTTACCATGAATATTTTAATACTCAATCACCAATAACAATGTATAAAAAAATTATTATATTGAAATTTAGTTTATCTAAATTATATTAATAAAATTTATCTGTCTTATTAAATAAAAAACTTGTGAAACTAATTAATTTCGGTATATGTTTATTTGTACTAGCACATATTTAGCTAGATGTAGGAATTTCTTATGTTTTCTCAAATTATTGATTATAAAATAAAATTTTCTTACAAGCAAAGAATAGAAAATAAGTAGGGAAGTATTTCAAACGAAAGTTTTCAATCATTAAATGGACAATTGGATTTGATTAAGCATTAAAACTTATGTAAAATCTAAATAAACATTTGAAGGATAAATATTGTTTTTCAGTATAACTTTTGTAAACTTTAGGAAAATCAGAATTAAATGTCATTTATAGCTAAACCAAGTGATTAACTACGTATTGAATCAAAGTGTTAAATCGCTTTTTAAACCACACTATTTTTAAAATAAAGGCATAATAAAATAAAAAGTTGTAGTGGAAATCCCCCGGGCCCATACGCACTGATTAGCAAGTTATAATATTTTGAAGATTTTCTAGAAAATGTTCTTTGCTGTACGTAACAAATGATAATGATCAATTAATATTCTATTTATAATTTACAGTTTATTATTTTAGTAAAAATTCGTTGGAGAATATACAAATGTTTATATTTACTTCAAATAACTGTTTGCAGTTTGTTAAATTTTAATGAAAAATCTGTAAAAAATGTTAAAAAACTGTATATTATAAATCGACAGCAATTATATTCATTTATATATTTCACAGGAATTTTATAATAGATTAGCAAATTGTAAATTATAAATAGGATATAAATTGAATATTATCATATACATATACAGTAAAGAACTTTTACTAGAAAATCTTTAAAATATTATAATTATCTTATCAGTGCGTATGGGCCCGGGGGATTTCCATGAAAATTTTTATTTTAATCTGTCTTTATTTTAAAAATAGTGTGGTTTGAAAAGTGATTAAAAACTTTGATCCAATACGTAGTAAATGGAACTATAGGTACATAGGGTTGATATGGAATCAGAGAAGCTCTGCCCTCAATATGACGATTTCGGAGTCACGTATAACCAAATAATTAGTGTTGATATAGTGTCCGACCAGTTCTACCCCCGATATCGCGATATTCAGGGCATACGTGTAATCATCCGGTGATTCCTTGAATGCATTGATAACATCCCAAATCCGATGTAATAATTTGAAACGAAAACAAAGATTCTATGCGCAGATCCGCCACTGTGTCGCACATATAGCGTGGGTTCAGTGGCGGAACCAAATATACAAATAATTCATGATTTTTATTACAATTTATAAACCGCTATATCTTTTAAACTAATTTAGATTTTTCTTTTATTTATTTATATTATTATTTGAATTAATCATATCTTCATTTTTATGTATAAAACATACCATTATTTTAATATAAAACACATCACAACTTTAACCCCTTATTTTCCAAAGAACGAGGGTTCATTTGCCGATATAATTTTCAACTTTTGAATAAACTTTGTTGACTAATCTAATAAGTTGGCGATTTTTTGTTTTTCAACTTCCCTTTGAAACAATTCCCTGCTTAATTATATATACAGTCAAGACAATTATAAACTGGACAAGATATCCATCCTGTCTTCACTTGTCCATATAATGTTAATTAATAATGTTTTATTTCCTAATAATCTCAATATTTAATTGAGTATTTAAGGTTTAGATTCTAGTCATCTTAATTACTTTCTTTCAAACTTTTTAAGATTATTAGTAATTAATAATGAACAATAGTCAATACTAGTTGTTTGATAAGTTGTATCTATGAGTATGAAATATATTGTTCATTACTAATGATTCATAGTCTTAGGATCTAGTCTCACTAATTAAGATGACTAGAATCTAAACTTTAAAAACTCAATTAAATATTTAAATTATTAAGAAATAAAACATTATTGATTACCAATATATGGACAATTGAAAACAGGACGGATATCCTCTCCAGTTTATAATTGTCTTGACTGTATATAGAAAAGATAGAAAAAATTATCATTAAATAACAAATACTTACGATAATTGAGAATATAAATCGACGAAACAAACTGTACCTCAAAAAGTACTTTGCAATCTGTATTCTAGTATATATGCACTAGAACATCTTTATAATTGCTTTGGATCTATTAAGTAAACTTTTCTTGATGAGTTTTGTAATAATATCTTAATTTATCAAGAGTTAGGTGAAATTAAATTGAAAATTTGGAAATATAAAAATTATACATTTCGAAATTACTTTCAAATACTTAACTATAGTATCTTACAAGATAATTAAATTTACATTTGCTCGCAGAAAATATAAAATGTTCTTGATATAATATAGTACAATATAGATGTTTTAAACATCATAATCAAAAAGACAATTAACTTGCTCAGGGGAAATTAAAATAATAGGTACGCAGAAGGTAGGGGAGAGGGTCAAAAGAAAGCGTATGAATGCGCACGATTTTTAATTTGGGGAATCTATGCGTCCGTACGGACTCATTGAATATGCAAAATAATCTGATAAAAAGAATTAAGTTTCGAATTTATAATCCTTTGAGAAACAAAAGTATTTTAATTTTAAATCTAAAGTAAAATAATTGAAAATTTAATAAAAATTTCGTATATTTTATTGATTCTTTTCAAAGTATCTATACTAAATTTTAAAAAAAATATTTGTCGTTTTATTTACGAAATGATTCTGATATTAATGTAAAAACTTTTGGCAATTAATTATTGAATAGAAATTTTTAACTGATTTTACTGTTCGCTTACAAACATATTACTGTAACATGAAAGTCAATCTGGACTTATTTTGTCGGTAGTGTAAGGATTGCTTTTTATAGGGGACATCATTGAAGATGTCGCAGAATATAGACGTTTAATGACAAAATAAAGTCCAAACAACTACAACATTCTGGGATGTTTTAGATACAGTGGCTCTCATAGAAATAATTCAAATATTTGAAATATAAGAGTAATGTTTTTTGTTTTCAAATGATTAAAACATTGTGATTATTCAAAAAAGCCTTCAAAAATGGATACCAATATTATGGTTTATATTCAATTGGCTACTATGGTCTTTGCATTAATCTATCTTTGTTGTCATGTTGGTCTCTAAATAATGGAATATATTAAAAAGAAAGAAATGGAAAAAATTCTGACTCATATTCCTGTCAAATACAAGAAAATACGAAATCGCAAAATTAATCAGTCATTATTGAAGTTTAACCATTTGAAAAAGGTTGATTGATAAAATTAAAAAAGTTGTAACAATAAAATATTAATTATGTTAATAATGCATTAAATGTATTAAGTAATGATGAATCAAGAATAAATAAAATTTTATCAATTTATTAATTACAAATTCTATAGTAAAAGATTAGGGGTTAAATAAATATAAATAAGAATAAAATAATTTTATTTACAAACATATCCTAAAACAAATAACTTAAAATTTTGTTATTCAAATATTAATTTGAATACATAAAGTTAAATGTAGACTGTACTACTGGATCCGTAAGTGAATGTCTGTTAAACATTTCTCGACATAAATTGTAATTAAATATTATTATAATTACTGTTATGTTACACAATTTAGTTTAATCTGAACGCCCATTTTATGTTATTTCCTTCGCTTCTAATTGCTTTAAATTTTCGCTTGAAACAAATATAATTAATAAATTGTTTATTTATTTAATGCATAGAATCCTTAAATGTGTGAACTATACCAAGTGATTAATAATAGCACACGGTGGCCCTTTTTAAATGATGAAGGCTGTATATGATTGAAGTTTTTGGATCAAATTAAAAAAAAATCTGGACAGAATTGACAGCATGCAAACATAGTCTCAATATATAAGAAAATCGGAGTACATATTTGTTGGGCATTATTAAATCAAGAGATAGTCATGTAATTTTAGTTAATATGCTCTGCATATTAAATTTGAAGGGGATTAGATTAGAGAAATACTGGCCTTTAAATTCAAAACAAATAGGATACTAGTGGATAGTCGTGTTATTTCTTGTATAACTCCTATAGTCCACGAAGTGTAAAATTCATATCGTTTTCTGGCTAACATGAAAATTAAATTCTAGATGTCTAAAATAATATCCCAAAATATTAGACCCAAATGGGTCCCAGGAAAAGAGATATAATTTTTTAAATATTTACCACTAAAATCTCTTTACTATAGTTAAAAAATGATAATATTCAACTTATACCCTATTTATATTTTATAGTTTTATAATTTTTAATTAATTTCTTACAATGGAAAGCTCCGGAACTTGGGATTAAAAATGGGGGTTTTTTCAACTCTAAAACTTAAATTGGCACAAAAGAAGATGTTTAATACTAGAGTGTGCTAAAAATTCTAACCATTTTTAAGAGGGGTTCAAAATAGAATATATTACTGCCTATAATTCTTGATAGTATACAATTTTCATTCACTCCGTATTGGAGGTTTATCATAAATCGATTTGCTAAACACACTATCTTTAAAATAAAATTCAATTAAAATAAAAAAAATCGCATCTAAGTCTCCCGGGCCCATACGGAGAAATGAACAAGTTATAATTTTTTAAAGATTTTCTATTAAAGATTCTTTATTGTATCTAATAAATGATAATATTAA